>MKEJ01094752.1:0-21003 GCA_001753735.1 Embelia ribes
TGCATTATAATGTTATTATTATTATATGTTGTATGGTGGACTTAGCGTGGCATATTGTATGAAGTCATGTAGTGTGGAAATAGTATTGGGAAGAGTGAGAATGTGTCATGAGGCGTTGTGTTGATTCCTTAGTAGAATGTATTGAAATTTGTAGATTTTTCTTGTCCGGAGGTCTATTTGACCGTCGGACAGGAGTCGGACCAGTGAATCAAAAACTCTAGTGAGTTTGGTTTAAGCTAAGGATTTTGTCTGACGGGCATCCAACGGTCCATCCGTCGATGGATAAACCATTGGATAGTCGTTGGACAACACAGCTTGGCCCAACTACTTTTTCACCTTTATCGCACTTTTTGAGGAGTCAATGTTACTTTTCCTTTATGCGCGAAATAAAGTGAGAAAGAGAGTGGTGGTAATTCTCAAACTTTAACCATCTTTCCTTCGATTCATCTAGCTTTGGTGATTGTCTATGAATAAAAATCATCTATTCAGAGCCCTTATTGTCAAGCCTACATTTTGAGTTAAGTCTCGACGTTTCTCTCATTCATTTGAGATACTTTGGTTTTCATGAATTTTGTATGCGTCAAAATAAATTGGTGCGTCTTGTTCTTTATCTCGTATAGATTATTTTTATATATAGACGTGGTATGATTCATATTACGTGGCTAGATCAAATTGATGGCTCAAGAAGAGGCTTTTTTGGGGGGTTTTGGCACAGTCTTTTGGTAGCAATTTCATGAGCTTTTGAGGTACAGTAGACTATGAATTTCAATCTAAAATTGAGATTTTGTGAGTATATTAATATGTGTGACACGTCTTGACTTGCGTAGTTATATGGCATAGTTGATATGATGAATTCTTTACAGGACAATTAGTTCATTAATTTGCATAGTGTTATTATCATATTATAGCATGGCGCATCATTTTCATATGTAGGCAAAACTCATAATAAAAATGTGGTTTCCATGATAAAAGTTTTGTTTTTATGGCATAGATAAGCGTTGGTATGGTTTTAAATGGGTGCAAATTTTGAGAATAAAATATATTTTTAAAGGCATATTGTTGGGAAGGGATTGAGTTTTTTTCCTTTCTTTTCGGGACTAAATCCACTTTTCTATAAAATTTTTGTAATATTTGTGATTTAGACCTACAATTCTTAGGTTCAAGGGGTAATGTGAACTGGAGATTCTTGGACTCATTTGTGAAAGATTTTTGTCCCAATTTTTGTGAGTCATAGGAGATTTTTGTGATTTGTGAAAATAATTGTGAATTGTGAAAAACCTTTGTGATTTGTGAAACAATTGTGAATTATAAAATATAAAGGATTTGTGAACAAGTGGGCAAATACATATCATATGACATCATGTAGCATCATATGGCATTAAATGTGTATACATATCATGTAGATACTTAAATTCCTTTTTAGTGTTATATTACTAATCTGACCGTGCAAGACATAATTTTTCTTCTATTGTTTTGTGATATTCCAGATTGGAGGCTCACATAGATTTGGGGGCGTGACCTTAGACAAATGAAGGTTTAGGGAAACTCTGATATATTTTGGGAGCTTTGATGCATCAGAGTTAGTATATTTTTGTACATTTATTTTGTATGAGCTATAAGACTTTATGTTAGATTTTGGCTCTTTATTACATTTTTATTTTGCTCGGGTACTTAACTTGATCGCGTATGCATATGCGCCTCAGGTGGATAGCTGCAGTTATGTATCTATATTTTGTGATAGGACTATTGTAGCTATTTTATTCATATTATATATGTAATCAAGCTGGGTTTATATTGTATTGTGAGATTGCGTAGATAGATTTGTGTTTGGTTAAGGGATATGAAAATTGTATATTTATTTCTTTTGTTATATTGTGGATTTTGGTCTTTTGGTTACTTATTTCTTTATATGATTACGTTCCCGGGTTTATGGGGATATGGGGTGTGACAACTATGATTTCTATACACTAATAAGAGACCAACATACAAATGTATAAAGCTACAACTGCTCGTTCAACATACAACACGTCTACATACTTCAATACTTTTATGAACACATAAGGACTCCGTTTTTCGTTCTGCAATACTTCATGCTCTTCCATTCTACAACAATGTAACAACAACATTATAAGTTTCAATAATATTATTATTAATGCGAAAAATTTTTACTTAAAATTTTTGGAATGTTACAAATAACTTGTTGCGTATCAAATTAGATTCTATTAAAGAACACCTGATTCAAGGCCTTCGTGCTTGGTCTTGAATATGGTGGAGCCTTAAATATGGTGGATATTTTTTGTGCTATTCTAGTTCTTGAAGAAATGATGAACTCTACTCTTGCGTTCTTCAAATTTTCGAATGTTTGAATCTTTCGATCTTTGAATTTCATAATTTCTCTCTCTAAGGTTGAAAAAAGCTATTGCTTGGCCCTCCATTGAAATGAGTCTTTGACCTTCCTTTTATAATAGTGGATGAGGAGTAAATATAGCCAGAGAATATACTTTTGACATATTTTCCTTCATTTCATACCTTAAGAGATTAATAAAATATTTAATTATTTTCTTTAATGGTTTATAATTAATTATCCATTTTTATGAGATACATTAATCATAAAATATTATCATTTATTTCTTTAATTGTAAAGGATAGTAATGCCCTTAATAATTATCTCATATTAATTTTAATAATGGGAATAATTAGTTCATTGTTATTTTTTTATCGGGCTTCAAGATACACGACCCATTTTTATGAATTAGAAAATTTGCGTGTCTACAACCATTTCAACAAGAAGTTCAATATCATACTCTAAAAAATAAGTGCAATGATATTTTAAATTGAATAATGGGAGACATGAACCAAGGCTGCATGTTTTAAATTCATGTTAAGACGTCATAAACATTCCCATGAAAAGAGCTAGTGGATCAATATGTAAGCTATATGGGACCATTAACAAACTTTAATAAATCCATTGAAACCATAACAAAAAACGTTTCCTACATGGGGTCTTATGCTAGTCTTTTATGTAACATCTTAATGAAAAATGAACCACTTAAAGAGGGGGAGAAAAGAAAGAAGAAGCAATAGTTGAGGGCCTAACACTCAAAATACGAACATGTTTGAGACATGTCCCTTGTAAAAAAGGAAAACCATTGAATGAGAACTAGAAAATAGAGACACTTTAGTGGATCTCTCTCTATTTCAATTTCCCTTTATGACTTAGATGATAGAAGCTTAAGTTTACACCCTTTTTGGTTGAAAGTTAGGCCCCCTTCATCAAATAAAGCAAAAACCACTTTCTCCACTAAAATATTCCTCTTTTTGTCATTGACACAGCATGTGATTATTTATGTCATCCCATGATCAACAAAATGACTAACACATTGAAAGGTGAAGGAAAAACATGATGAATATACATTGAATCTTTGAAATGGTACTATGCTCCATAGATTCTTGGGACCAATTATTTGAGAGAATAAAAGATGAAAACCTTATTGTCAAGTGGAGTACAAATCTCAAACACAAAAATGAAACTTGTTAGTGTCAGAGACGAAAAATTGATGAAACTTGTTAGTGTCAAAGATGAAAATTTGATCAACCTCCCTAGCACAAAGGGCTAATTAATTGTTGGATGGATGTTGGAGTCTTATATAGCTAAATCAACTAAAAAATCAGACCTTGTGCATTTATGGAAATGAATTATAGGGTATGATACAACTAAAAACAGCTAAAAAAACATAAAGACAATTGATCCAAATATACATCTACTCCAGTAGGTAAGTTTTTTTGTTTAAAAAAAAAAAAGCTAAATCATTTCTCTGAATTCTTTATATCTTAGTAATAAATATTTCTAATTGCATCTTTAATTTTACCCATTTCGTATTTTTTTTGGAATTTGTGGGTTTTGCCCAATAATTTGGGAGTTTCTAACCATTAATTGTGGTTCTTATTAGGTTGTAATTCATAAAATATGAGTTGGGTTTTTCATTAGTTGTGGAATTTTACCCATTAATGGGTTTACCCATTAATTTTGTGATTGTAACCCATGAAAGAAATTAAGTTTGAGCAATTTATTTTAAGTGGGGTCCACTTAAAATATTTAGCCATTTTCGGGTGAGCAAAAAAATTCTTGTTGTGAAACTCAAGACAGTATATTCACATGGCAAAAACGATGAACTATTTGAATGAAAATTGTTTTTAAAGTGGCTTGAACCAGCCACGGATCCTTCTTAGTTCGATTGGACACCATTTAGGTCCGGCCATGGACTCCTCTTAGTTCTATTATTTCCAACTTGTTCAAAAATTATTACTTGATTACAGCAACTCCAATATAAATAACTCCTATCTTTAGAAAAATTATCTTAACATACTTCCAATTTTATGGATCCACAAAGTGTGTTAATCAATGGTCCGAAGACTGTACAAAAATTGCAATAAATTGAAAATTAATTAAACAATGCTCCTGGTTTCTGTGTCCCTACCAAGATCATTGAAAATGAAAATCTGAATGGAAATTAAAAGATTATTGAACGGGAAATTTCAGTGATGTGGACAATATATCACATGTACTTGCATATTTTTTTTCTCTTTTCAAATCTGGTCGTAGTCCATAAACAAACATATTAATGGGCTTATTTATTTACAACTTATAAGTTTTAATTTTTTAATTTTTTTTTTTTTCATAATAGTCGAACAATTGGACAGCTATTAAGTTGAATTCATTACTACTTTAGCCTAAATAAATTGAAAGTATGAAACTGAATACATACAGCATTTTTCTTAATTGTAAAAAAGGCTGATTTTTTTTGGTTAAAATTGAAGGAACCCTCTATTCCAACCATTGGACAACTTGATGTTTTCTAGGGGAATGACTTGAAAACAGATGAAACTAAAAATGTAGTACAAAAGATGAGCTGTTGGTTACATTCTTTCTTATGTAAATATTCACTAAAATACAACAATCTTACGTTATATTTTATATATGCTGATGGAATCTCTTTTTGCCTTTTATTTTAAGACGAAAAAATATTTCCCCTTATCCAACGCTTTTAAGGGTCATTTGGTTGTATTCTTTGGAATGCTCTTCACTAGATCCTGTTTTTTACTCGTGATTTCCAATATGTGACACAATTATTATGAAGTACCTTAGATGCGTACAATAACAATTGTTCGTTCCTAAACAAAATTCCTATATTTGTCTCCGTAAACTCATGTCCTTATTTTTACTACTCCCAATCCAAAACTAAGCAAAATCTCCCCTCTCCCTCTCTCTCTCTCAATCTCTCCGAGAATGCATAGGCAGCTTAGCCGGGTTCTGACAGCCCTAAAAGAGCATGGGTTCGTTAGCTTCTCCAAAATGGCCACCATGGGTGGTTTCTGCGACCTATACTGTATCATAACAAAGGCCACATCACCGGATGACTCACCCCTCTAGGGTAGATACATAAATCAGATTCTGAAAATATTCTCCCTACCACCCTCCTCATCGTTCCGGTCATTTTCGCTCGGTTTCTCCCGCTGTTTCATGAAAACTCATTGTTGGAGAGTCGCTCTTAAGTGCCTAATTCTCCTACACCATTTGCTCTGGTCATTGCCTGAAAATAGTTCGTTTAGAGGTGAGATCATATGGGCTCGAACCAAGGGGTGGTTGTGTTTAAACCCGTGTCTGTTTGTTGATTCATCCTCATCATCATTTTCGGAAGATTATGCTTTATTTATACGCTCATATGTGAGCCTACTCGATGAAGCATTGGATTGTTAATGGAGAGGAAACGGACGAAAGAGAAGGAGAAGGGGAGATTATACATGAGACGTTAACCGAGAAAATGAAAGAATTCGGTACCTTACAATTACTTTAGTTTTCAAAAATAATATTATTGAAATGATTCAAATATAAATCTCCTTGTTAAAAAAATTATTGGAATATACTAGAATTCATTCAAAAATCCTGATACTAGAGCATTTTGCTTCATTTTAGGCCATGGATAGAATTTTCTATGTGATGTAACCATAGGAAGGTTGTTGATGTCACCCTCCAAAATGAAATTTGTGCCTTGTTAAATATTAGAAAATAAAAAAATGACAAATTTCGGACCCATTAATTAAAGGAAAAAAGAATAAGCAAATAGAGAAAGAGACAAGTTATTCACAACTTATGACAAGTTGATTTAATTTGTCTAGAATTTATAAAATTAATCTGCATTGTTTCTTCCTATATTTATGCACTAACATCCCTTGCACTTAGTAGTTACTAGTATTACACATACTCACGTGGATATGCTTGATCATTCTATTAATTTAGACCACAGTTTGATAATTATATTTTCTTTTTCATCAACAACAAAAAATACAGAAAAAGAAACAATTGGAACTTTAGGTTTATATTAACTAACTTCAATTTATATCTCTTACAACAGGTAGAGTAATAGAGCTCTTGCCACAGCTCCAAAGCCTAATCGACAGAGTACTAGACTGCCAACTAACACCTGTTGCAACCGCAAACAACCTTTGTCCAATTGGCCCTCAAACTAGTCATTCGTGATAGTTTGACGTGCTACACATCTTTTCGAAGAGAATTAGTCATCGTGCTCGATAGCCTCCTTCAACTACCCTATCGAAGTTGTATATCCGCTTTTAATATCTACAAGAAAGCTGCGATCCAAACAAACCAACTCTCCGAGTTTTACAATTGGTGTAAAACCATGGGCATTTTTTGCAAAATCTACGAGTATCCGTCTATTGATAGGATCCCGGAAATTCTAGTTATTGCGGTTGAGAAGTTAGTGAACGGTATATGGGAATTTTCTGAGTCGTCATCTCCTTCCACTGCATCGCCTTCATTGGGTTCTTGTTGGAATTTGATGGGAGAGAGAAGAATGTAACGCATTTAGAGACTGTCATTAGTAAGCATTTGGGAGAAGTTCGAGGATGATTTTTTCTTTAAAGGAACTGAAAAGGATTGATGAGATGGAGCCCCTAATTCGGTTTGACGAAGTGGAAGATTTAGGAAGCAATTTTAGAATCTTCTCTTCTACCTAGTTACCAATGTCAGAGAGATAATTAGGGATACATTCATGACGCTGAAAAAAAATCACAAATTTTTTAGGAAACAATTGAATGGCAAATGCAAGTGAATAAACCTAATCTTGGTTCAAATCTTCTTTACCATGGGCGTAGCATTTTACCCACTAATCATGCGTATCCATGAGGCCCATAATACAAGTTTAAAGATGCTTGAATAACTTTTAAAAATATTCATATTTGATTGTAATTTTTAAAATCTAATATTTTAGCTTTTTTACTTCAAAACTGGACAACTTTCAGCTGACAGCTTTTAATCTGAGTTTATTTACTTTTTTTTGTCTAAATAACCTAAAGAATACATCCAGTTTTTCCCTTACACAGATAAGCTGCAACCAACAGACCCTCTATTTCTATTTCAGTGGGAAATGTACGGTAGTCTGTCCTTTGGGGGAATAACACTGTCGGTTTTGAGTGGAAGCTTATGTATGCGTATTGATGTATGATAAACATTATTCGGATATCATTCTTGCTATACTTTTCTTGGCATGCTTCTTATCAGCTTCATTGGCGACAATATCCACAGCTACATTCTAATGATATGACCGCCAAAATAAGGGGGAAACAGAAAAATCCAGTAACTGGGATAACGAGTATTTAGTTTCAAGTGAATAGGGTCTGCAGGGACGGACAAGTTAAATGGGTAATTAAATTATTAAGGATGCTAATTTACGATACTTACACAGTGAATCTCGATAGAATCAATTCCAAAGTCTAAATATTAAGACAGGACTTGATTATTTCATTTGGGGTTGGTGATGAAGCCTAAAGCACTTCATAAGGTTTCCATCTCTTACAAGTCAACGTTGATCTGTGTCCAAGATTGAAAACTAAACATTGATAATGTGGGATTATGCAGTACACGAACTCATACGCCTTGTTCAAGTTCGTCCACGAGCATGACACTGACTAGTGGACCAAGGGGCGGTGGCCTATTTTCAAAAATATATGCATGCATATCCTGCATTATCTCCAAATCTCAGAAATACACCAGATACTATGCTTATCAAAAACTAAACTTACAACTTCATCAGGAACCTGAATAATCAAAATCACAAGTTACAAAATTCAGACACTACCTCCAAACAAGTACCTTTCCTATTTCGAGAGTTGACAGTACAGGTAGCATACAAACAAATTTGCCCTGAGAAAGCTTTGGGCCATATCGGATTTCAGGATTGAATGTACTCGAGATTCATCCCAACTAGAAATATTAATTTCCCCCATCGACCCTCCTAGCAGGAAAAAAGCAGCTGTAAAGGTATGCATATATTCTGTGCTTGTGTTTTGCTAACCAAGAACCAAAGTTGAAATTGTTCCAAGACAACCTTGCTATTGTCACGGCAAAGTTTTGCGGATCGATACTAGAAATAAGCTTGTGTCTCGTAATCTACAATCATAATGTACTTATGTATTACATTAATCAGGACACAAACCAGATCATAACTTGCCAGAGTTGATTGTCTTAAACAATTTGCCTTTTTGAGTAACGACAATTAAGAAAAAATTCCACAATTTGCTCTGAATATAACTCCATGGATTAGTATCCCCAATCAGCAAGCCTTTCAAATGGAAAAGATATATCTCTGCTGTTCAGACTTTACTTCCGGTGCCGTCTCTTTTGTTCAGCTCTCTGCCGCTTCTCCTCTTCCCAATCCCTATCATACATTCTACATCATTAAAGTTAAGGAAAAAGGCTTCGGATAATCTAAAAGAATAAATTGAAATAAACTGACATTAAGGAATCAATTGAGAATAAAGGTAGGAAATTTTGAATCACAAGGTGGGACAGTATTCGCGGGATTTCAAAATTAGGCATAAATAAGCAAATTGAATAAGGCTGACATGAACTGGAAAATAACGCTAAGAACAAATTAATACGACAAATAAACCAATATAAGGAAGGCATTTAAGGCAGTCTCAGTGTGATGCCAGCACATCAAGCAACAATCAGTCGTGATACTCTTATGACAACTTGATAGTGCACAAACATAAAGAAAGAGAGTTTCAAGGATACTGTTCAGTATCATGCCGAGCCATCTTGCTGGGAGCCTCGTTGCCATGAGCCCTAAGAGCTGATTCTTCCAAATAGCCTGGACGGTGGATCATGGCCCCCTTTCGCTCCACCCTATCATATGATTGTGACATACCCATGTTCAGAGGTGGATGGACTGGGGCCCCAGGTGAATACTCACCAGCCTCGGGTATATACTCCCTTTTAAGCTTTCTCCTTTTGGAGGCTGCATTTGCATCCATCTCCTCTTTCAAAACGCTTGCCTTCTCTCTCTCCCTCTCCTCCACCTGTGCAGTAGTCAGAATATACAAATAGATATAAATCACAAAGAAGAAATTAACACACGGCAGAGTAACTATGACTTGCAAAAACTAAAAAAATTAAATATATATTTTGAACAAGAAGCGATTACACTCAGCAATGTAGGCCAAGCCAAAATGAATGAAGTTCAATAGATTCCAGCTATACATAGTTCTCTCTTGTTTTAAGTCAAATAATCCGATCCTAAATGAACAATAGTGCAGACTACAGAAATTTCAACAAACCAATCTTCTTTGCCCTCCAGCCCTAGTGTGAAGCTATAAAAGCACTCACAACGGGCATACCCCACAAGGCCTTTCGAGAGGCAGCAAGCAATGGTACTACGTGGTTGAGAAAATTTGTGTCAGATATGTCAACTTATTGATACCAGTGTTTGAAAAGTACCATTGGCAGATCTCAAAATTCCACTTTTCACAAAGAGAATTTTTGAAAAACTGGTGCAGCTTACAAGAAAAAATAAATAAAATATAAACAATTGGGAACAGAGAAAAATGAAAATTGCTTCTGGAAACCAGTAAAATAAAATGTCAGTTTTTTATTTACCCAAAAATTGCCTGAAATTTCCATCTTTTGCAACAAAAAATTTTGAAGACAAACAAGACTAATTGCAACCTCAGGCATACCTTTGCCTGAAGCACTTCTCTTTCTTCTCGTTTCCTGTCTCGGAAATCGTCTTCTCTTCTACGCTTCGTATCATCAGTTGAAACAAAGTTATTTTCCTCAGATCGTCTCCGTTCTCTCTCATCATGCCTTGGCGAGAGTCTTTGAGGATGTCTTGCAGTGCCATACCTTCTGTCCGAATCTTCTTCTCTTCTACCAGTGCTTAAAGATTGGGGGACCACGTGAGGTGGCAATGGTGGTGGTGGAGGCAAATGTTGACCATGAAATCGATCATCAACATGAGACTTCTCTATGGGTACTTCAGCATAACGCAATTTACTCCTATCATCTCTGCTCCTTTCATCCCTGGTTTTCTCGGAAGGCTTGTCAAAGCCTCTGTCAGAAGTTCGGTCTTGACCTCTTTCTATGGAACGTTCTCTTGCATATCTTTCCATCGACTTATCTCTTGGTTTTTCCAGTACAACATCATCACCACGAGACTTATCAGACCGCTCTATCCTCTCCTTGTATTCTCTGTCATGTCGATCACTCCCTTTATCTTTGGACTTGTCCATCGGCCTATCTAAGGACCTACGGATACTTTGATTGTCAGACCCTGCTTTCTCAAGATCCGTTAGATGATGTTTATCAACAGACCTCTCTCTTTCAGAAAATCGAACTTCTTCCTCTAAATCTCGTGATTCTATTTCCCCTTTCCGACGCTTGGTTAGACGATCCACATCTTCAGCGGGGCTGGCCCTCTTCTGTTGTTTCTCACCAACAGACCTTGATGCTGCAACGGAGTTGTCATGCCTAGGAGCCCTTTGAATATCGGGAACTTCAGTGTCATCATCTCTCACAGAGGGAACCTTGAAATCTGAGGATTTTGAAACTCCTACTTCTGCCTTAGGATCGCTGCCATGAGTATCTGAATGTTTTGTTGAGCCTTTAGCTGCAGCAAGAAATGTGTTTCCATTGGCTGAACCAATAGCTTTTCCCGATTTACTATCATCTTTTCCCATATCATGTCTGGGTTGCTTTGAAAGAGATCCAGTAGGCAATGGCCGTTTTCCTGGAGCTTTTACCTTTGAGATTGAAAGTAAAAAAAAAAATTAGCAGCTACAAGTTTCACAGAAGCAACAATTGAAGCAGAAAATACGATCAAACAAATATCTCTTCAATAGCAAATGAGTAATGAAAATCTATATTAGCAAGGTAAGCTATATAGACACATCAACTTTGCTACATCATTAATACCTGCGTGCGACATAATTTCAGTTCAAACACGAATATAAGGCATGATTTGTATCCGAAGCAACAAAGGGAAAAATAAAATGACAACTATTTGGGATATGCAGCATCACTCTAAGAAATTACGAAACCAATATAGAAATGCAAAAGCATGAACTTCAGTTCACTTTCAGCATAAAAAAATGACAGAATCAGGGACCAATTTCTATCCCCTATATTAGGTTGAAATCAGGAAAAAAATCTTATAGCTGGAATAAACTAGTGATATGCAATCTCCTCTTCTTTATCAGTGTGTAGTCTACCCTAATTTTGTTTCCCTCTTGAAAATGTCGGAAGTCTGAAAAAATAAAGTCCAACTTTGTCCATCGCCATGGTCAGTCAGGAATTATATCAACCAATAATACTCGTGGTTTTATTAAAGAAACATATTACGAGGAAAAGAAAGAATCCAGTATCAAGTTGCTAAACAATTTGCCAAAGTGTCCCTATTCAATATCACGATGTAACTAGCTGTAATTCGGTGTTGTAGTTCAAAAGTTACCTCAGATTCCATGGATGTCCTAGGTTCCACTTTGGTGATATTCTCATCCAATGTTCTGCTTGATATTTCATCTTGTTTCTGATATTCAGTTGATTTTGTTGTTCCAGCTAATGCAGATGGCATTGAAGCCTGAGCAATTGATCCATTTATTGATGTGCTAGTTTTAACCTTCACCTGTCCCGGATCAGACTTCAAAGAGGCACTTTCTGCCCTTTCCAGCCTCCCATCTGCAGGTTTTGTTCTTAATATCTGCTCCTTGGCACCATTCCCATTATCAGAATTTTGGTTCCCTGCGAAAACAGCAGTTTTCTCTATAGGTTAACTCAGAGAGACACTAAAACCAGAAAATGTTCAGCAGAAACCAAATTACCAGATGAAGTTTTTGGACCAACTGATTGGGCAGGCTTCACTTCAAGATAACCCATGCCAAATTCTTCATCTGAAACCCATGACGGCTGAAATTATCAAGCCAAAAAATATGTTATATGCTAGTAATCTGAGGTACTCCTTGTACTTGTTGCAACTCATAAAAGGAAGAGCAAGACGAGTGTGGAAGATCTTAGAGGGCATGCATGCATAAACGGCTATCTTTTGATACTATACTTAATTGCTTACATCCACAGAGAGAACCCAAGTTAGTTGGTAAACGATTGACATAATATGGCCCATCGCTCTAATATCATATAGCAGTCAGACGTTACGGCTGCACACTCGTCGTCGCATCAGAGCCAGGGCTGAGTCGAGGATGGCTATCAAAGAGGAATCCAAGCTTGCTAGAGAAGTAAAACTAGTAACCGAGTCCACCATCTCAACTAAAAGCTCATACTTTCATAGAGTACGAGGGTACAACATTATATCTAATACGTCTACAGTTTCCTCACTTTATTAGGGAGCCAAATGCGTGCAACTATTTTCTTTTTAAATTTGACACATAACTATTAAGTAAAATGATGGCCATAAGTGAGCCAGTGAGAGCCAGATGAAAACATCTGTTATAATAGATTAAGTTGGAGATGAAATGATAGTCTAACTAATAAAGAGTCTTGTAGAATCCAGGGTTACAAGAAATTAGTTTGCATCCTTACCTTCCTAGAAGCCAAAGCTGCTGTAACACCTGTAGCCAACACCTTGAGATCTTCTCTTTCATCACTTTTAATTTTAGCAACCTGTGAACGGATGAGAAAGGGGAGAGAACAGATGGCTAAAAATTAAATTCAATATAACAACTTCACAAAATGCATGAAAATTCAATTAATGTAGGTACTTCACCCTTTTCTCGAGATTAATCCCACTCTTTCTAGTAACAGGAAAAACACCAGAAATCTTCGTTAACAATATTAGAGCATTTCGAATTTCCATGTACTCTGTGGATTCCAAACATTGAATCAGCAACCTTGTAATCCGTTGACTCCACTTCCAATGTACCTTTCCAGAAAATATGTGAAAAGTAAGGAAGAATAGAAGGAGAATAAGAATTTTGAACCATTTGCCTTGAAGGATAGATTTTAAAAATATTTCCGTATCAAATGAACAAGCATCACACAATGTTATCTCAAAAGAACACCCCAAAAAGAAGCAAAGAAAGTTCAAAGAATGGAGATTGCAACAGACCTTTCCAATAAATCGTGCCAACGTGCATGTAAGGGCTATTCAAAAATGTTATAAATCAAGCACCACCTCATGCACCTAGCACCATAAGTTCTCATACACTAGCCTGAAAGCATGCCAAACGCAACAGTTTGGAAGTGGTCATGAGCAGAGAATGTCTACAAAAAATATGCTCTGACCGCCAAAAGAAATGGGAAGTGCATTTGTGACACTCCTCTCAGATCTCACTGCAATGAAAAATAATACTCCCACCTTCCAAGTCTTTTAGTCTGTATTTCCATTGTGGGATGTCCGGAATTTCCTAAATTGCCCATGGTTAATGTGCTTAGTATTTTTCAATGTACACAACTCACAATTGGTTAGGGTAAACTTGTAAAATTAACAAATTAGTGTATGCGAGTACATTTATTGATGTCCTTTTGAAAACTCAGATAAATAAAATATTGGACGCACTAGCGAAAACAAACAACATCCAATCGCCATAACTTCAAATACATATACACGACAGAAGTTCAAAAGTTGAAATAACGAGGTTAGTTTTTCTTCGATGGAAGAGAGAAGCCAAAGAGAAAGTGATGCAGATTAGGAAGTAGAATAATAATAATTAGTTAGTTTTTCATTTAATTAGAATCTTTCTTTATTAATTAGTCGGTTAAGATTTTATTTGATTTATCACTTAGGAATATTCCAGAGAGATTCCGTTTCTATCTTAAGATTTATTGGAAGCCTATATATAAGGGGATGATGTAACCTTTTATTCAGCGTGTAAACAGTGTGTTTAGAAAAGAGTGAGGATCTCTTTTATTATCTTTTGTTCATTTTTTACAAAACGTCCAACCTTTTGTTCATTTTTTGTTAAGATGTTCGTCTATCTCTTCGGTGTTTATTATTGTCTTACATCAATTTGGTATCAGAGAGCCCAATTTTGGTCCAAATTTTTGTTTGAAACAAAAAAATAAAAAAAACTAAAAAGGAGCCGCCGCTGGGCAGATGGGAATACAGCAGGAAGAAGAAAAAGAAGCATGTATTTTGGGTTTTCACAAGATTAATTCCTCAACTTTGGATTAATTTCAAAACAACCCTTCCAGTTCATAAAGAATTAGGGTCTGCCCTTGAAGCTTCGAAAAATTTCAGATTTTCCCCAGTAGTTTAGAAAAATACTAGTAGTCCCCGAACTTTCAGTTCGTTTGCAGCCTGCCCCTCAAGTTTCAGGTTCTTACAAGCTAATCCCAAAAACTGTTAAGTACCGGAATAGTCCTCGAATGTTCGGGAAAAAAAAACAGTTTTGCTTAAAGTTTGGGAAGTTTCTGATTGACCCCAACAGTTTTGCCAATTGAACAATCCAGTGCTATTCTCTTGCTATTATTACACTATTGCAATTAGAATTTTATACTTTGAAGGGAAAAGATGGTTTCAAACAATGAAAGCTTTGGCTCAAATTTTGGAAGTTAAAGCAACAAGAATTCCCTAGTTTTTAGGCTGAAATGAAGGTAGATTTTAACTCCTTTAAGGAAGAAATTAGAGCAATTAGAGCAATGTTCACGGAGTTTTTCTCAGGAATGGAAACTACATCGACAACTAAGGTTGCATCCGTCATCCCTCGCATTCATGTTCCCCTTGTTCATCGTGCTCCAATCGTCATTAAGGCGCTTGTCCCTGTTCTAGTAGAAATAGTGGAACCTACTCCTTCAGTCAAGCAAGAAGAATGCTTATACGAGATTAAGATCAACCTACCAGACTTTAGTGACAAAGCTGAATCCGAGAAATTTATCGAGTTTCTCAATGTGGAAGTTCCTGGGTTAGTTTGTCAAGGTGTTTCCGATAATGTTCAAATTTCCCTCAAGGCAACTGAATTTCATGGCTATAGGAACATATGGTGGATTATTGGGTTTCAGCTCATCGCATTCTTCGAAGATTCAAAGTTCAGGGTCGAACTTTTTCAACAGGGGGAGAATGATGCAGATTAGGAAGTAGAATAACAATAATAATTAGTTAGTTTTCATTTAATTAGAACATCTTTTTATTAATTAGTCTATTAAGATTTGATTTGATTTATCACTTAGGAATATTCTAAAGAGATTTCGTTTCTATCTAGAGATTTCGTTTCTATCTTAAGATTTAGTGGAAGCCTATATATAGGGTATGATGTAACTTTTTATTCAGTGTGTGGTTTATGAATGAACAATGTGTTTAGAAAGAGTGACGATCTCTTTTATTATCTTTTGTTCGTTTTTGTCAAAATGTCCAACCTTTTGTTCGTTTTTGTTAAGACATTCATCTATCTCTTCAGTGTTTATTATCATCCCACATCAAAAAGCTATACAAGCAATGAATGAGACACGATCCAAATAGAAGCTAAGACAAATAGACACCTCTAAGATCTGTCTTAATCCCGATACATGTATATATGTACGTACTGGCTAGATATTATTAGAAACATTTTGAATGCGCATCTAAATCTCTTTCAAAAATAATGACTGGTTTTTCCCACTGAATACACAATGGAGTGATGGAGACATGGACACATGTGGACACTTGCATAATTCATGTGGAAGACAAAGAACAAAACAAAATCTGCAAATTTGTATGTCCAAAGCTGTCAACTCTCTTGCAAAAATTGATGCCTTAATGAATTTAGAAACCTACATTACCACCGTTTGTAACTTGAAAACAAGAGTCCCATTACAATACCGATTATTCCAGAAGGAGAGTTGACCCTTCACTTACGAAGAATACCAAAAAGGCAGTGCAAAAGGAAGGTGGCAAGCTTCCATAGTATTTTACAAGTGCTGACACAGAAAAATGAAAAACTGAAGTCCATGGAACTTACCTTAATAAACTGACCATAGGTAACACGCGGGCTGTTTGGAAGTCTATAATAGACAGCAAAACCTGGCATATTACCACAATCCCGTTCATAAATGGATTCCTTGCTCTGCAAAGGAACAGCAAGATAAATGCAAACCATATGTAAGAATACCAAGCAGTAAGCGCCATAATATCAACCTATACATTATTAAAAACAGAACTTGCTATATATTTATAACTTCTGTGCACGATTTCGATACACAAGTCATGGCGCAGTGTCTTATCCATTAAGAGAAAGAAGAGGGTTCACCACTATGAGTTACAGTCCAAAGCACCACATCATTGTGAACTGAAATTGTGCACACAGTTTGTGCTCAGAACATTTTTCTACAAGGAAAAAACCATAAGAAAAGCACAAATGATAAGTCACCTTCCAGAAGTAAGCCATCTTTAATGTCTCATACAAAAACCTCCCAAGTCTACCCACTTCATACTCGGTACAGCAACATATCATAGGTTGTAAGGTTTTACAAATGAGAACGTCAATGTGGTTGACCGTGTTGAAAAAAGGTGTTCCCAGAGAATGAAGAGTATGCACGAACATTGCACAGTAAACAGCATCGGGCATACTGAATGTACAGCGTGGGAAAATACAACGTTGGAGAAATTCCAAGTTAATCTTTAAGGTATCTGGGCAGGAACTCAACCACTTGTCTTTCTCACGAACAAGCCGTCTATGAACAGATGCAACATGCTCTTCATGCTTATGTAATTCATTACTAAGACGATCCAACGATTCTTGTATTCTTTCTTTCTCTTTCTTCCTCTTCATAATGGCAGAACTAGAATTATCTGAGAGCTCCTCCAGAGATTTTAGAGCACCATGTTGTTTGGCAATTTCAGACTCGTAGCGACTTCTAGGAACATAGAGATCATAAAGGGTAAGCCCCCAAAAGGTGGCATACAGATCTGGAGAAAGGCTGTTCCATGCTTTTGAAGGCAACATAGAACGAACAGTATTAAGAAGATCAGACCACCTGCATACAAATATTTCTTCAAACATTTTGTTTTAATGTTTATATATTTATATTTTATTAGAATGAGAGGACACTAGAGACAAAGCCCCAAGATCTAAAATAACCACCTCCATCATGGAAGTGTGAGACAGATGCCAATGGGCCGAGAAGCATTTGGCAATAAAAAAAACAATAGTTAAGGATGAACACTGAAAAACACCTACTAAACCTGCAGATTCCAAAATAAGATTTCATAGCTTCTCATACAGCAGTGAACATGTTTATCTTCCAAAAATGACCAACAAAATTAATCAAGTCTGCCGTAGGTATCAGTCTTGTTGCTATAAATTGACTATTGCTTCAGTTTCTTCTCTGGGTCACAATAAAACATGACAAAAAGTGTCTACATTCACACAGATTTATTATTGTTTAGTTATTTGCTTCCATCTCATCTAAAAGCTAATATTTTAGGAAGATGCGCATTATATTAGTTATCATCTTCAACACATCCCCACTTGTGGCATACTTTTAAGCCAAACAAGTTCAGTTCAATTTTTAAAATTGGGCAGCAGTGGGTCTTGAACCACTGAACACTGCATCCACTGATACCATGTCAAGTGATGTGATACCATCTTATCTAAATGCTTATGCTTTTAGGGAGAAACATATTATATTATTTTGTTATCTTCAATAATTACAAATGAGACCAATTCTATAGAAGGGAAGAATCTGAAACTATATTGATGACAAATCCGCTAGACAGAAGAGCAAAGTGGTCAGCAGCTGAGGTTTTTTCCAGAACAAAACAATTTGTTGATAAAATATTTCTAAAAATAAATTCACCAAAAACATCTTTTATTCCCCGATAAAATCTTATAAATATAACCAAAAACTTAAAAATGCTTTCAGCTGCCCTACACATAACAGGTCCTACAGAAATACAGGGGTTCAAACATTCACACATAAATGTAAATATGCATGCTGAAGCCTTGAAGAAGTTCAAAATCTTACAAAATGTTCACACCAACATGAAAATGTAATTAAAATACAGTTAAAACAGAATAGCCAGAGCAACATACTTTATAGGCTTCTGGAATGGACTAATATCAAGAATCACTTCACCAGATGAGCCTATGGCCTCAGAGTCTGTATCTGCAAAGGAGGACCTTGGAGCTTCAGAATCATCCGAAGGCCAGAAAACATCAGAACTGCTCTGGCACTTAAAAAGCCTCATTATAGGTCGATAAATTAAAAACACCACCTGTATTAAACAGAGGGAAAATATTTCATAACTAGGGGGTTGCTTTAGGTACAAAATTACATCCATTCATTAAGTAATTTATGGCAAGCAAATTATATGAATCTACTAAAACAACACGAGAGGTTTAAAAAGAAACGACCTCAGGATCCAAGTGGTAAAGGTGGAAAAGATCATCAAGAGACGGAATCAGTTGCGCATATGCTGTCGTTGGCGTCACTGCACTATATAGGAATTCAACATATTGAAGCAGGGTTCCGTGGCATCTATCAAACTGCTCACTGACCATCTTAATATATGGGGCATTAGCATTTACAACAATCCTGTGAAAAACAAGTCATACAATTAAAGAACTTGGAAACTTCTAAGTGGCATCTTGGGTAAAAGACATGGCAAACAAAAAAAAAATAACTAGTTAAATAAGAAATGGAATCCAACATTGTCAGAGTCATTGTCAGAGTTTAGAGTCATACACTTTATGAAGCAAGAGGCATATAAATTCTAAAAAGCAGCCTAAGTTTTAAATCAAACTTCACATGGAACCGCCTTTGCTGATTCAAATTACAGACCAGAGAAATTTTTTTGATAAGTTACAGATCATTGAAAAGTATAATTACATTCCGATTAATGCTTAAAATAAATAATGTGGTAAACCACACCTACACCCATCAGATTGTTAGTAATCTAAAGACCACCCTCGTATTTTTTGATATCACACCCAGAACCCTTCAGGTTCAAAATAAGTAACAAACATTAATGTGACACATTCATAGTCCCAAGGCAAAAATTTTAGGGGGAAATGTCCAAATTGCCTGTGCAAAGATTGTTTTAGTTTAATGGTCAATGAGATTGATGGAATATTACTGGCGCATGAGAAATTTTAGCAATTGCAAACTTTTTATGGGCATTTATATGATCTCATTAACTTAAAATAAAAAACATATTGTTAATTAATATTTTAAAAGTAATCTTTCTAAGAGTAATTAGCATATTTGGTGCTGAAACTCTGACTTGGAGGTCGAATCTATCACATGAATATCTGTGTAACTTGAAATGAAACCTGAAGAGGCATACCTGTAATTTCCAGAGAAACATGAATAGTTGTTTACATTAACCCAAACCTTGGATGAAATAGGTAAAAATTTGATATCATGTACACTCACAAAGAACGATGCTGGGCAACAAGCAAGAGCAGTGGTATAGCCAACTTCGGTTCCTCCTTTGGAAGCAGTGAGTCCCTCAGCCTGTTTGTGGACTTGACCAGTGCCTGTGATGCAGTTATGACATAAATGCCTTAAAGTCTTCAACAAATCTTTTGAGGCATGTAACTAGGTTGACATCAATTTAGAGTATAACCCATAGCAAATAATTAGCAAAAAACAGATACTCGTGTATTTTATATAGCATGTGATAGGAAGACCACAAACTCAAAAAATATCAATGAACAACAGTAACATAGAGATAACATCAATGCAGAAGAGAAATAGTACTGCAATTAGAGGATAGGCATACCAAAAATAAACTGAGAAGGCAGAAATGAAGGAGAACCATAAACTTACAGACTGGTAAAAAGAAGGAAAGAAAGAGACGAAAGCAAGGGACACAAAGAAAGAGCCGGGAAAACTAAAGAAGCAGCAGAAGGAAGAAAATAAGAAATGAAGTAGGATACAGATCAAGGAGAGAGAATACATATTTCAGAATACCCCAGCAAAGCAACAAGAGGGGAAAAAAGTAGTTTGCTAGTAGATGAACTTGTCAAAATCCATAGAACTACTCAATCAAATACAGAAATGTGAGTTAGCATTTTAGAGTAAACTAAATAAAAGTAGATAATCCGTCAGACAAGGATCATATTATGAGTGAATGCACCAGCTCAAACTATTTAATATTATAAACAGCTATTAATTTGCAATCTGCATCCACCTCTTATTTTATGCCAATGCAATACATATAGAACAAGCCGAAGGCGGCAAAAATGAGAATAGCACTTGGAATATTCACAGCACCTTATTATTCCGGGTTATTCCAAATGAATTTGCCTGATACCGCAGAGTGTCACTCCCTGCCATGGCATCTAATTGTTCCTCAGTCATGTTTTCTGTGTACTGCACGTTTGCCATTTGCTGGACAAGCTCCTATACAAACAAAAGAGTTCAAACAATTGGCATACCAATAGGACAGTTCATAAGCTCCTTGCCATAGCAAATCCACAAATTACCTGTAATAGAACAAGTTCAATTCCATGTCCTTTTTTCAACTGATTCACAAGATACTGGAAAAGACCTCTCAGTTCCATTGATGGGTACTTCTTGCACCTGCAAAGCAATCACAAAACCTCAGTGATCTCAGTGATCCAAGTAAATTACATATTCCCATTGTTAATTCTACTCCCATACCGCAATAGTCACCAATGTGTAATTCATCCGCGAAGAGCACATAAAACACAGAAGAAGCGGGGATCAAACAAACAGTCGTAATTTAAACAAGAAAAAGAAGTTTACACAGAATT
>MKEJ01094759.1:0-15889 GCA_001753735.1 Embelia ribes
TACCGTTACACCCAGTTAGCGTGAAAAGGTCGTATATTCAAAACCCACTAGAAGCCGGCATATTGAATAGAGTATCCGCACACCATGGGTACAGGTATACCAAACTTGTGTACCATTACACCCAGTCAGAAAATGCGGGACTGGTGTTTTATACACGTTTTTCTAAGTCAACTCTCTATTATTTTTTTCCAATTCCAAAAAGGTATAGAGGGAGAGAGAAGAGGAGATTCCATTTCCTTCTATCTTAAAGTTTCAAAATCATCTAACTACGGAGCTTATCTACGATTAAAAAGTAGAGATTTCTTATCCTTGGAGCGAGATGAACGTTTTGACATAAGTATTTCCTTCTTATTTTCTAGTTGATTTTATCCTTGGGATAAGTGCCAAGTTGCAATGTCGAAATAAATTGTTTTTCTTCTTCTTTACATCTCGTGAATCATTTCTATATGTAGGTTCTATATGATCCGAGACTCGTAGATAACTCGTTTCGGGAGTCGAGTTTTGGAGACTTTGGGGGCGATTTCATCTAGTTCATTCATTATTTGGCTTCAAAGTATACACCTTTTCTACGCCATTACATTCTTAACGTGTTGGTATAATTTTTATCATTTCGTTTTCTCGGGGATGATTCCTCAATTTTAGTGCCAATAGTATTTGGCAGAATAAAATTAGGAAATATTTTTTTTATGTTGTGTGGACCGTTTTTGTGTATAGGATCACAGTCATTCGAGCGATGGAGTTCGGCAATTTCAGATACGCGAGAAGTGGTGTTCAGGTATTAATAGGCGAGACATGTCAAGAATTTGCAGAAGGGGCGTTTATACGCTTTTGAGAGGCCTGTGAGGTATGGGCAGATTCAAAGCCTCAATATATTTCAGAATATCCGCTAATGTATTTACATATTTGGCATGTTTTAGTTTTTGGGCATGTAGTATCATTTTCATATAGGAAAATGACTCGGGAATGAGTATAATGCATGTAGGCTGGGATTTGTAGAAAATGTATGAGAATGAATGCTGATAACGTAATTAGTTGAAGCATAGTAGTAGTAGTTTCTACTTATGAAGTTTATGCATATATACATACGTATATATATATATATCATGGTAGAATATATATATTTCTTCGAAATATATGGATTTGGTATTGTGGCGCCTTCAGGTTGGAGTGGTGGTCATCGTATTGGAGTTGTGACCTTTGTGTTGGAGTTGTGGTCTTCGTGATGGAGCCATAGACATATTCGTCTTAAAGTCGTGGCATGGCTGAAGTATTCATAATATATATACATATATGTATATCATCGTAGTAATATGTACATACATATATATATACATTCCTGGCACACTCATAGTAATCGAAGTATTCGTAGCAATAATGGAGTCTGAAGCATTCGTGGCATTTGAGACACACCCGTGGTATTCATAAAATTCGTGGCATTCAGAGTATGCGTGGCGTATTATCGTAGTTGATTACTACTTTCATAATTTATACACATATCGTGTTAGAATATATATATTCGTAGTATTTGTAGCATTGGAAGTAACCGTAGCCTTCAAAGCATTCATTACTTTCGTCGTTGGTCGAGAAACGTATCTGTGCCAGTGGTGGTGATTCAGCGATAGCAGTGACATATTTATGGTAACTGTGATGTGGTTGTGATAGTAATGGCGTATCCATAGCAAATGGTTACAGAATGACAAAGCAGTAGTAGAGATGACTACGGAAGTAAAGTTATATATATATGATATACATACATGAGATACATATATGTACATGGAGTTATATATATATATATATGAGTAAATATATACATATATGAGAGCTATATATACGGGGACTTATCCAAGACTAGTAGTTAGACAGAAAAAGACCAAGAAAAAGCAATACAATTAGAGAAAGAGAATGCAAAAAAAAGAAGAAAAAGAGAAAGATGAAGAACACATTATCCTGGAGAACACGCTGAAAAAGAAATGGAAGTTGTTGGAAGAAGAGGAAAAGGTTGAGGAAGCAGATAAGTCAACGTTGAAGAATAAGATAAAGATGAATCCTCTTAACAACTATTTTGTGCATTTGTTTAAGGAGTTGGTTCATTGGATGCAGGAGCCCATAGACGCCGCGAATCCAAAGCAAATTGATGTCATTACTGGTTATACTACATTAAAATTTTCAAAAGCCTGATAACCAAAGAAACGTAGTTGTCGGATGAGGTAAGTTTATATTTTATAAGTGTATGTTTTCGTAAAATTTCGTGATATACTATTCGTGTATGTTCGCAACCTAAATTCGTGGAAGTTTAGTGATATGTCACGAAATCTCCACGATATTTTGAGACATTTCGTGACGTTTCGTGAATGTGTATAAATGCTATTTTTTGACCAATTATTTTGTTTATTATATGTGTAACATATAGATGCGGCTTTCCATCTTATGAGAGAGAGTATGTACTACCCTAAATTATATGGGACAAGTTTTACAATTGTTGATTGTCGAATGTTTGCCATGTCTGATGCTCAATATAAGCTTTTCATAGTATATTAGGCTTGCTTCAAATTTGATAGCTTCTTTGATTATTTATGGGGATACGGGAATAGATTTATGAGAGGTTGGGCTCATATTAATGACAAATACGAAGTTCAGGACTTCTCAAATTGTTTTTCTTAGTTTAAGTATGAAATAAGTTTAGGAATGGTCATTTTCATAATTAACAACACCAAATGCCATGGGATATAGCTACTCATTAGCATTCAATGCTATCGCAACTAACAATTGCCATCATATTTTATGCTTAAGAAAACTAGCATCAACACATAATATTGGACGAATATAAGATTTGAACCCATGAATTAACATACCTACAGCCATGAACATGTATTTGCAAATAAAAATTACGGTGAAAAATTAGGTAGTCACGGGCTACGACAAAATATCATGAATTGTTGTGAAATTTCACGTACTCACAAACTATCATGAAATGTCACAAATAGACAAAAATATCACAAAATGTCTGGAACATTCACGAAAGTAATTACCTGAATTGGCCGAATTTATCAGTTTGAATGTCTATAACCGTACCTGGATTTTTCATCTCCAACATTTAGACGTACGATGGTAGTTTTTCATATAACTCCTCTACGTATCCTCTTACGGACATTAAGATTTTTTCCCTACACCTCCAAGCCTTATTATACTTCATGTTGATGCCATAACCAGTCTTAATATCTTCAATTATTTTATTCGGCAAGTTATCATGGAGATGATCCTGGTATTTTCCCTTGATTCACTCCCCAATAACCTATGTTGTTGTTTGTCGATTGTCATTATGCCTTAGCACTAATGAACACATGTGCTCAAGCACAAATTTCCGCACCTCAAACATCCCGGACAATCTTCCCTTGGTAGCTTGCAACCTCCATTTGAACTTGTCATCAATACACTTCACATACTAAACATCTTTTGTTGACTTTTTTTACTTTGAATTCAAAGTTCATAGACATCGCATACCTATGCAATTTCAATCATAATGCTTTCTTGTTCTCAAACATCATACCTACTTTTACTTCGCTTTCATGAGCAATTATTGCCAAGTTTGGATTTTCTACAGGCAATTTGTCATATCCACCAAACATCCCTGAATTCCCAATTGAATTAGATGGTTTTTTCTTGCTTTTATTTAGTGCATCGGGAGTGCTCTTGCAACGTGCTATTTTTGTTCTTGTAACTGAACCACTTCCCACATCATTTACCCTATCATTCGGACGCATACCATGCCATCCCTAGTCTATATGTATGGGTCTTTCTTCGCATTCTCGTAATGGCTCTAGCGGATATTCCTTATATCGAAGCATGCTATCATATCCCCACTCCATACATGGACTTGGGATAATACTAGGATCTTGGCTTTGAACAAACACAAGATCTGTCTAGCACAACATCGGGCTTTTGACTTTGAAAAAAAAAGGTTTTGCAGTTTCCAACACAACTGAGGGGCTATTACTTTCTTGAGTAGGATTAGTGAAAATTGAAATGGACTTTTCTACAACAAAGACATATAATAGAGTGCGATGCTGAAACGAAGTGGCAAGTTCTCAGATAAAGAATCTAAGATCTTTATCGCGCTTGATCACTGTAGGCGGTATATCCATCCCTAAGAGCTAATACTTCACTTTAACCAATAAACTATACCTACTTGTATCAACCACAACAACCTCATACAACATATCAAACAGTTCAGAATACGTGATATTTCCTGGTATGAAGATATTTTCACATGAGTTCACAACAAAATTCCAAGAACCATTGGTATTTTTACACCACTCTCTCCATCATATTGAACAAGCACTTGATGGATATCTAAAATAACAAAAAGGAATAAAAATATTTACTTTCTATCACGAAAATTGACTAATTATCACAAATGTCACGAAATGTCATNNAATGATAATATAAATAACATAAATCATAAAAATTATCATTTAAAAGTATTAAAATGTATATACCCATTTTATTTTGTTGACAATTTGTGATAGGGTGGATCTGGGAGATGGAGGCAGCAGTGGAGGACAAGATAGAGCTAGGATGAATGAGGTTGAGGGGCCATACGGGGGATGGAGAGAGGGAGGATATGGGGGGTAAGCGCACTTGAAGGGCATTTTGTCCAAAAATTTACCAAAATTCTATTTTTTCTGACATTATTTACAATGGGTTTTCTACTTGTCCTATTTTGGCAATTTTCCCCAGTCGAGCAGTGGATCCCGCGCAAGGAGAAAACACATCTAATCTAACCCTAGATTAGAAACTGTGACCCAAAAACTTCTGGCTCTGAGGGTGGGTGGGTTGGTTGGTTTGGCTGTGTGTTTGCTTTTTCTGATTTTGGAATTTCAATTCCGAGATAGCAAATGGTTTCTATTCGGAAATTAGCAAAGCCAACTCAAATAAATCAATGTCCTCCTCCTACACACGTCATCATCGAAAACTTGTTATCCTCCTTTCACTTTTCTCAGGTTTACTACTCTCTCTCTCTCTCTCACACCCACGCTTGTTCTCCATTTCCAGTTGAGGACATAGGATTTTTGTGATGGGGAGCATTCCACAGGACTTTCTCATTTAATTTCTACACTAGAAAATTTACTAATATAATCATATATTATAGAATAAAATACAAAAATATATTTTTCCGAATCTTAAATAAGGTTTTATGGCTTTTGTCAAAAAAAATAAAAAAATCTTTAGTGGAGACAACATTTCCTGTGTTGATTTTTTTCCGTATATCAAAGGAAAAATCTTTGCTACATACGAATCGGTAAACTGTCGGTACTTCTCAATGCGTGAATCATTTTCCGTAACAGAAAGGAGAAATGAAGAAAGTATGTGATACTTTTTGTTATAGGCTATTGTTTTTGTTTTCTTCTGATTGGTGAAATTTAATAAAAGATGTGGACAGAAAATATTGTGGAATTGGGATTGACCTCATTTATCTTTTCGGTTAAATGATTGGGAAAATTTTTTATTCTCCATGTAGCATTAACACAAGGATTTGTTTTTGGAAAAAGTTCAAAAAAAAAAAAAAGAGGAGAAAATGCTCTTTCAAGTCGGCAATTTTCGCAAAGACTATTTTCTTTTTCGTTCTGTTCACTACAACATAATGTTTCGGACGAGGAAAAAAATGGAATTGAAAGTGAGTAGACTATGTGATAAGTTTAGAACTACAAGTTGTTGAAGATGTAAAAGTGAAGGCACCTGTGAACAAAATGTATTTTTTCTTATTGAGGTTATAAAGAGCGTTTATGGTATAATGTCTATTTTGCTTGTTTTGGTGCCATTGAAAAAAGAAAAGTATGAGAAAGTTTGTGGGAGATTCAAAGATTAGTGATTTACTTCACATGATCGTTGTTATCACATTTGTATATTTAGGTTGACATGAGGCTCCTTTCCCGTTATTTCTTTGGTGGTTTGCATTGCAAGGGATATGCAGTTGCCATTACTTAGTAATAGGACTTGAGTGGCTCTCTTTTTAGTTGACTTATTGGGTTGAAGATATGACTCACCCCCTACTGTTCTCTCAAACAATGATCTAACCCGACCATAAGCTCCTTGGGTTTGTCGTTTAGTTCATAACAAAGGGATTTCAAGTCAAAGAAGTTGTCATGAGAAAGATTGTAAGAATTAGAAAGATAATAAGCTTATAATAAGTCTATAAGTTTTCATTTTATACAGGCAACCCACTCTGTGCTGAAATGCAACGTAAATGGTGTCCGAATTTCTAACTGACTTAATAATGCTACCCCATTGTACCACATTCCACTAACCTTTACCCTATCTTTCTACTATAACAAACTTTTTACCTGTTAGATTGGGTATACCTTACGCTCTCATACTTCTCTTATATGGCACACCTCCTTTATTATTGATTTTTTTTCCTTTCCATATATTTTACTTATCAATCTATTTAATTTTTCTTTATGTAAAATTTTTGTAAAATTTTTGGTTTGTACCACTTGCTGGCAGTTTATGTGTCTTATCTTTGGCATAGACTTATCACGTTAAGTATGCTTATTGTTATCTCTACCTTGAATACCATTTTTTGTTTTTAGTGAGAGAAGCAAAAAGATATATAAAGACTATACCATGTAGGTAACCCTATTTAATCGAAAATAGGCTTACATTCTATTTGGTGCAAGGATATCTAGTGGGAAAATATGATGAAAAAGCAAGACTTTTTCACAAAAAAATGGATATGAGAACAATATTTTACTTCTATCACATTTTCCCGATGGGAATTCTTGAACCAAAAGATTATTGGCTATTGAGCTGGTGCTTTAAGGTCTTACAGATGTGTTAGACAAGCAAGTGAGTGTTTTATTATATCTCCTTTGTTGATTTCCAAAGAGATGATATGATATTCTTTTATGTTAACTATCAAGCAAGGGTGGGGATATCTTTGGCTATTTCCAGTACATCATTTATTCTTAAAAGTGAAACATATTGTTAGTATATCAGTTTGATATTGTAAAATTGTATCTGTGTTGGTTTTAGATTCCTGTGCAGTTATTCTCATGTAATTTGCGCTTCAAAAATTTCCTTCTTGTATATGTGAGCCTGATAACACCCTCTAATTCTGTTCAGCTTGGCATCTAACTGTTTTAACTTTTAATAGCAGGAGCTGAAACTACCGGAACTAAAAAGCTTGTATAATCTGCTTGTTCATATGTCTTTGGACCCCGCAATATGCTGTACAGGGACCAGAACTAATTTAAGTTTCCCCGAAATAAAAATTGGCCTACATGGGATTTCAGTGTCATTGGCAGATATATGCGCTTTATCCGATGTATTATTCAAAATAGCAATTGAGATGTTTAAGGAGTTCCTCTCTACTTTACACAATGTATCTGCGAGTTTTTCAGAACAAGATAGCTTACATTACAATATTTGCTCCACTGCCCAACGCTTAAATCTTCTCTTGAGGTGCTGTATGGTCATGTTAAAGTTGCTTGTACTAGATCAAAATCGTCTGGTGGAAAATGGGGGAGTACTTCACGCTATACTTGCGAAACTATGCTCATTAAATTTTAATCTGGAAAGTAAGCGGAACACTATCCATTTTGAGAAAGTGTCTCAAGAATACAAATGGGACGACACACATTTAAGTTTGTTCACAGAGGACTTTGTCGCTTCTTTGCAGTTCGTTGAGCCGATTGATCATAGTCGTCATTTCTTCTGCACAATGCTTGAGGTTATGACTTTCTAATTTTACTTTCTCAAGGTTCATTCACGTTGCATATTACCTATAAATCAAGCGTCTCTTTTTGCAGATTTTAGTGGTCTTGCTATTCTGTTCCATAGTAATGTATAGCTGCATGTGACGGCATGTACTTGTTCATGCTTATAAGACATAGCCGTCAAGTTATATTCATTTTCATCAAAGGATTCAATTAGTTATATGTTTGTTAGTTGGAATGATTATTTCTGTTACCCCGGGTAGTGATTATTCATTTGTGGTGAACACATGCTACTACTTGTAGTATATTGATTTACATAGCTTACTTACATGGGATGATTAGAGATTCCTCATATAATTTTTATATGATTGTTGCCAGATAGAATATACACTTTTTGGTTGTCTTATTCTTCAGAATTAGCTGAAGGTCAATTCTTATGTGCTTTTTTTCTTTTCCTGAACAAAAGGGGTAGAAAGGAATGTGGCGGCCTCCCTGGCTTTACTACAAGAGTCCTTTCCTGCTGTTAAATATCCAGATTGAGCCATAGCTACTGATTTGTATATGCTATTAAATACTACTGAATTACATTTACCTTCTTTGTCTTCTTATAGTAGAATCATGAGTTGAAATTTACTTCCATGAACCCAACATATGTTTGTGTCTTTTGTCTTGTAATTATAATTCAATGATGTAGTACATTGTATAATTAATTAATAGCTTCATGTATTTTTTGTAGGGCTTGGACGTGACATGTTAACTAACTGCAGCCCTAATTGACAAGGGATTACATTGCGGATGCCTTCCATTACGATACCTAATTTTTATTTTATAGAGGGATCTATTTTTAAATGTTTGTATTGGTTTATGATATTAGATGTGGAGTAAAAGTTACTAGAAAGATAACAGAGCTTTATTGTTAGTGACCCTCTTTTCTGTTTTGATGCCATTTTTCTTTGATTTCTCCTCTCAGGAACTACCTTGAGCTTCTTGTTTCAATTTTCAGGTTTTTGTGGATGAGCTTTTGGCGGATGGACGGCTAAGAGAGTACTTTAAGCTGATTGATTCTCGTTCTACTATGAACGAACTATTTATGTCCAATCCCAATCAAGGTGATATAGGGAGTGTTCTGGAATTGGTCTGTATACATTTTTGTATGTCATTTCCCAATGAACAAACTTTTGAAAGTATCGATGATCAGCTATTTGGGTTTCACAGAGATAAATCAAGAGTTCCCGAACTGGGCCTGCTTTCGGCATTAACTTTGCTTCTCAATCCTCTCATGCTCACAGCACCAAAATATCTGCAGGCATATCTAATTTCTTTGGTTTCTGAATCTATTACCAGTGACGTGGGTTTGCAAAATGATAAACTTTTAGACTGTTATTTAGCGGCCTTTGAAAGGTCAGTCATTTTGTACATCATACACATGTCTCCGCGAGATAGGGATTCTGTTTGCAAAATTAGTGCATACAAGGGGAGCTTTCAGCCATCTTTCGAATCTTATCTACGACCAGGCACAAGAAAACAACTCGATCACCAAATTAGCAAGTTAGATGATTCATTACAATTACAGTTAGAACACAGGTGTATGAGGTCAAAATCTGATCTCATCTCGTCATGTATCGCACACATTAGTGATAGCAAAGAATTTCTTAATACCCCCTTCAAGGATGAAATTGTATCGATCTCAAGTAGCATAATTGTGAATGCTTTTCCTGTGGAAGTTGTTGATAACGCATTGTATACTGGATGCAACACAGAGCCCAGGAGTATATATCTTCTTGCTTCAATATTGAAGTTAATGAGTTGTTCGTTGTTACAAGCTACTCGGCATCTTATGCATGCAAGTGATTTGGATTGTTCAAGAACCTTGAAAGATTTATCTACATGCAAAGAGCATGATCTTTTAGTGGATGTTATAGGTCGATTTCAAAATTGTAACATCTCCTTGCCCATCCAGAAGTCTCTAATTACTGCAATGTACACTTTCCCAGAAAAGCTCAAGGAGTTGAAGCTGATGCTTATTCATTTTTCAGGGTTGCTGTCACTCAGTTTCAAAAGTGACATTTGTTTTCTATTAAAGGGCTGCATAGAGGTAATAATAGCAATAATGAATCTCCTTCTTTTTGAAGAAGGTAATTTACATGTAATAAGGCTTGCAGATGGATTGGAACAATCTTCATCTAATTCATCCAAGGAAAATGGCCAAGAGGTAAACTTTTCTCTTTAACTAATTTACCATTGGCTAATCTATTTTGGTACTATAACTGCATTAACTCCAATATGTGACAGGCTGGGGCGAGTAAAAGATCTAGCATTGTGATTGCGTCCAAGTACGAGAAAGTCCGTGCATTGTATCTGAGGTATGTGATATATTGTTCTATATCTTATGGAGCTTGTGGCTGATATGTTCTACTGTTAATCGTCTAACATTACGTGATGAGAATTCAGTTGAGTTCGAATAGCTGACGTGGCTGGCCGAACTTTGGTCACATTAAGCATGTTTGCTATACAGTATACGGTTACACCGTTAGTTTAAGATCTGGAATTGTTATTAGTTGTGTTTTTTAAAAGCTATAAGAATTTGAATTTAGTTTCATTGCCTTAGCAAGTCATATTGGTTCATGTGTGACGAGTGAAACTGGAGTCTGCATTTTCTTTGGTGTATTGGAACTGTAGGCCCGAAATTGAACCTGCAACTTTCAAATAAAGAGGCAAAACTCTTGCCCACTAGACCAAGACCAGCATTTTCCCTCATTAGTAAACTTTTTCTAGTGAATATCTATGTAACAGTGTTGCCTTCTGAACATGAGATTGATTGTAGCTAACATTTTCTTGGGAACTAGTAATAGTTTCACGTGCTTTCACTTACCGTACATGTCTTTTCTTTTCTAGCACAGCCATTAGGCTGCTCATCCTTTAATGGATATTGTAAGCGATGCTTCATGCACCATGAATCATTATCTCACTGTTGTTTTAAGTTTAACCAATATAGTAATTTTTATCCTTTGTTAGACAAAATCAGCTGTTCTGCTAGCACACAATTGCAAAAATGTTTGCACTACGAGCAATCACTTTACTAGCCCAACTTTATTTCCTTGGTACGAGAGGACACAACATTGGTGTGTTGTCATGACATACGTATGCAAATTATTGAAATTTGTCATATTTGATTTTGGCAAACTTTTATGATAATCTTATTAATTCACCCATCATTTAATCCTCGTGTGTTTTTGTGTTGTAGGCCTTCGGTAGCAAGCAGTTCTACTGGAACTGAGAATGGCCACGCAGAAACATTGACCAATCCCTTAATCTTAGATGACCCTGATTTTGGTATAGAGGAAGAAATACAGGAAGACTGCAATGGGAGAATTTTTCTCAAGTGCGTAATGAAAAATAGTGAAAAACCACCTGATTTTGATGATTTAGCAGATTTTATACAGTGCAAGAAAGGTAAAGATTATTCTGGTTGGCTGAAGGACCGTGAAATGTATCGAAAGAGAAAATGTGAGAAAATGGCAGTGATAAAATGGAAAAAGAAGAAAAGAATGTGGAAGTATATGAAAACAAATAGAGCTTAGACTGTTAATGAGTCATACTATATTTGAAATCTAGTTGGGGCTCTAGGAGTTTGTGGTTTAGTACTTGAGGCTTGGTCTTTGAAACTCATCAGGGATTGATTTCTTTGTGGTGAGCATCTTGTAAGTTCGCCTGATTAATGCAAAACCTTGTTTTGTATATTAAGCTATGATTGGCTTGGATGTAGATTCGTTTTGATCACCCCTTATCGTAGATTAGAAGTGCAGCCTAGTGCACTTGTAAAGGTAATAATTTCACAGTTGTTTGAGAGCTATTTTTACATATGTTTTTTTGATATGTTTTTTTTTTCTTTTAACAAATTCACAGGAGCCTTAATTTAGTTCTCTCATGCTGTGATTTTTTGCTAATTCTTACAGAAGCAGAACAGCTACCTAAATATATGGTTTTCTTTTTTTGGCCGAGAAATCCCCAAGTTACATTACTCTGAAACTAATTTTCTAGTATATCATGTGGTTAGCCAATAAATAGCTGTAAAATGTAAAAATCGGTGTTATGCATTCGTCCATACTTGAAATGGCTGTAATTCCAGTGAAAAAATCTCAGGACTGGACTAAAAGAACCACGATGAGGGGATGCGAACCTTCAATCTCTTTAGGAATACTTGCTTTTTTTCTTAGGAGGATCACACGTTGAGTAGAAAAAGGATGAAGAAATACTTAAAATAGCTTAGAGTTTTGTGTTACTATTTGTTTCCTATACTTTGAACTCAATAAATTGACAGCAGAGGTAGTCAAATTAAATTAAAATCAACATTTAAAAACCAGCCCTGCAAACTTATTTCCACGATATTGAGTTCTTTTGTTTAATTACAATGCATACTAGAAAAAGAGGTCAATAATGACACAAGACAGGACCTGAGATGCGCTAACACAAATAAGGCCAATAAATTATTTATTTCTCCAACCTCAAAGCAGGCGAATTTTGTGCTAGTCAAAACTAATAGCCGACGAATGATAAATAACCTCTCATCAAGGCGGTTCTGTTTGAACTATGATAATCGAGAAAACAAGTATTCAGAAATTACAAAATTTTTAAAAAATGAAAATGGTTACCGCTGAGACAGACCCAAATGCACAACAGCAGGAAAATATTTGCTAGTTGTGATAGAGAGGTGGTGTAAGCTGACCATTTAGTTGATCTCTATTTTTCTTCGGATGACGCTTTGGTTGCTGATACATCTGAAGCCGGTGAAGTGCTCGAACCCTTGCGATTTCCCTTTCTAACATTTCCTGCTCCACTGCATACAAATTTATAAATTTTAGTTTCAAACTCGTGCTTATACTGCCACCATAATGATCTTACTGATGTTCTCGGAGAATGGAAAAACTGGATTTGTGATTGATCTTTAGGTTTCTTGGTAAACCTAGGAGAACATTTTCAATTACGTAAATAAATGGTACCAACAGCACTGAACAAGTAGATGCTACCGAGACATAAGCAAAATGGCACTTACTATGTTTGATCATTTGTTCCTGAGATAGACTGTCCAATCATTGCTGCAAGGCTCTATTCTCCATGCCTATGACCTAAAAATTCAAGGGCTCCGAAACTCCAGCACCTTCGACCTAAAAATTCATTTTCAGCGAAAAAGAAAAACTTACAAAACATTCTGTTAAATTGAGAATGATAGCAACTAGTATATCCGCTTGCCTGTAATACTTGTATGTTCCTCTCAAGTTCAGCAATGTATTGAAGTTTCCTGATGCGAGACCTGTGAGCTGATTACCGGCACCTGAAAGCACATCACAGTTTTAGTATTGTGCATAAAAATAATTTCCCAAAATATTAAGAACTTTTTAATAAGACTATAATCCTTCCGAGTACATTAAAATCTCCTATTGTACCTATTTGTTGCTTAACTATGTATACATAGTTAGTCGGGACAGTTTCTAATCACTTCTGAATTCTTCGAGCAGTTGGAGACCTGAAACAAAATCAAAACTTACCTCAAGAGGTATCAGCGAAGTACCATAACTATTACTTAATCTCTATTGCTCTCATAAAATTATGTTTTGTAGTCGACGCATTGTTGTTCAACACCTATTACTAGTTCCATTTTCCTCGTAGTGTAATGTCCTGAAAATTCTGAAGGAATTTTTTGCGGCGTTAAATAATATTATATGAGTTATATTATTTTTCCCTATTGTATACATCGTATACTAGCATTTGGAAGTGGTGGGCAAATTTTCGTGGTCATGATTTGGGCTCGGGAAAAGATTAAACGCGACTAAGTGTAAGTTGGATTCGTGACAACAATCCGGTATTTTAGTCATATCTCTCAAACCGTAACTCTGATTGGAGCCTACAATATCAATGGAACGATATTTCAGTTATCTACAATTTTTGTGTTTTGACAAAAGTCTAATTCGAAGTGTAGAGGGATACACAAGATCTAAAATGACAGTGACAACAGAACCAGATTTCGTATGTCTCAATATGCTTGACTTTAAAGCCTTTTTTTTGTATATATTATACATATATACATACTCATGGCACATACATCTAGATAAGACCAAAAATGGCGAAAAAAGTGGGGAGAAGAAGAAGCTCAGGGTTTGACATGTTCGGGCCGACGTCCGTTGAAAATAACTACATATTCAGACTTTATGTCACGCGAGGAATGTTTTTACATAAATTTCTTCTTTTACATTTCTCATTTATTTTTTCTCGATTTGCATACCGAGTTCTTTGGTCGAAATAAAGTTGATAAACGTTTTCATTACGTCTTGTAGATCACTTTTATGTATGGGTTCACTATGATCCGGGATACGTTGATAGATCAAATCGGGAATGGATTGCGGTTACGTTTTCGCTCCGATTTCATCTCGATTTGTTGGTTGTCTGGGCTCAGACCCTACACATTTCTTGTTTAGTATTGTCGTGTCTACGTGTAGATGTCCTTGTCCTTTTTGTCACTTCGTTTTCTCGTTTCCGTTTTTCTCGAAATGCCCACAAGTCGAGATGTTGACATAAAATTAGGAAATACTTTCCTAATGCATTGTAGACCGTTTTCATGTATAGAATTGTAGTCATTCGGGCGGCGGAGCTGTAACATTATAATGGTACAAGAAGTTGGCTTTTTGGGAATCGCAGAAGAGGCATTTCCATAATGCTTTCGGGATGCATATGAGGTATTCTGTATGTATATGAACATGTGTGGCATGTCAGTAGTTTGGTAGTTATTAAATATATAGATGTGTATAGATGTTGGTAGCAATATCTATTTGCAGCATTATATGTATATATATGTATCATGTCATGTGTATATATATATACACACACACATATACTGAGGCAATGTCGACATAGCTGAAGCTGGGCTGGATTTGCTGTGGTAGAGTTGTTGTAGCAGTATTGTAGCTGTGGCGGCATTTGCATAGCTATGGTGGTATTGATGTATTTATGTCCGTGTTGGCATCCCTGTAGCTGTAGTGATGGTGTTAACGTCTCAGAGACAGTGGTGGCCTTTCTGTGCCATAGGTGATGTTCCAGATACAGCAGTGATGTCTTAATAACAACGGAGGCATTTTCTTAGATAGTGGTGGTATATTACTGGCGGTGGTGGCGTATCTGTGATGATAGTGGTGTACAGTGGTAGATTGTTACGAAGCAGCGAAGAAGTGACAGAATTGACTTCGTACATGGAGTTGGGTATATATTTGTAAAGTTATATCTATACTATAATAATATGTAAATACTAAAATTGGCCGTTTTAAATATTAAAGCCACCTACTTTTTAAATTTCCAAAATTACCTTTTGAATTCAAAATAATTACAATTTTAATTACTATTAAAAAAAAATCAAATATAAGGGGGCAATTTCATAAAATACCACTAACCCATTAACTCCTTCATCCCCTCATTTTTTGCAAGCACAACGTATGTGCTTTCATAGCTGGTATATATATATATATGTGTGTGTGTGTGTGTGTGTGTGGAGAGATATATATGCATAGAGATGTATATATATATATATATATATATATGAGAGATATATATGTACGTGACGAGCGATGTCAATATATATGTATACACGATATATACGGGAGTGATATATACATATGTGGGAGATATCTATATATATATATATATATATAGGTGATATTTATGTATATACCAGTGTGTTATATGTATGTGGGTTATATATATATACATATATATATATATATTTATGCAAGATAGTTATATGTGTGTGTGTGAGCATGTGTGTGTGTGTGCACGCGCGCGCGCGCGTGCGGGAGAGATACACACACATATATATATTTATATGGGTGAGTGTATATATATACAAGAAAGAGATATATACTTGGGAGATATATATATATATATGTGTGTATGTGTGTGTATACGTGGGCGAGTATACGTATATGTGGAGAGAGTTATATATATATATATATATAGGAGTATGTAAAGTAGGGTTGAATGCTCTTCGGGGAGAGCGCTTTACAGCTTTGAGAAGGGATGTGTGGTATGGTATGCATTTTGAGGAGAACACTTCACTTCACAGCTCTGAGTGAAGATGAATGTTCGAAGGCACGTATTATCTTTATTGGTGAGATTCTCCTATGTTGCTT
>MKEJ01094760.1:0-10629 GCA_001753735.1 Embelia ribes
CGTAACCATGATCGGTATAAATATCGCAACTATAATTGGTATAAACATTGTAACTACAGTATGAACGTCTTTCACCGTAACATCGGTATGAACATCGTAACTGTAATCGGTATAAACATCGTAACCAGAGTATGAACATCGTAACCGTAACCGGTATGAACGTCGTAACCGTAATTGGTATAAACGTCGTAACCGCAACTGGTATAAACAATGCATTAACTGATTCGGTTAGGGGAGGTTCTAGGTGAGCCCTGCACCCAAAAACAAACACAACTCGACCTGGTTGGTTATCCTCTTTGCTCTAATGAGGCAATGTATTACATAAGCAATAGCAACTGTGAAGGTGGATACGTAAGAAGGGCGTTGATTATAATACTCTAAACGAGCACGTACGTGTTCCTTAAGCTTCCTCACATCACATCAAAAGAGGACAGTTCAAATGTAACTCGGACTCTATCTGGTGGTGGTTTGGTATCTTCAGTAGCCAAGCTGTTTCGAGAAACCCGGCCTTTCTTCAAAAGTTTGATGTACAAATATTCAACTTCCCGGTACTTTTCTCCGGCAGATTCCCTATCAAAAACCGGCATTAAATCTCTGTTTTCACCAAATTTAGAAATAGAAGCCCATAACTTGAGAAACACGAAGGATGATCTATCAGCAAAGGCTGCAAATCCAAATACAAAATCCTTCATTTGGTAAAAGAATAACTTTGATTGCAATGACAGGTACTTGGTTATCGGATCGAACTATACGACCCACAAGAGGGTGGAAAATTCTATTCTCATGGATTTCCTTACCCGAGAGATGGTGAAAATCAGCATCTGATCGAGCTGCAGTGAGTAAGGCTCCATCCCCCTCTTTTTAGTGGATGAAGGGGCTAGCAGAAGAGGGTGGCCATACAAGATTTCTGGCAAAAGGGGCAAAGTGTCGGAGCGATACAGAGAGTGAGTGCTTGATTAAGACGGGCTTCGTAAACGACAATAGACTCGACTGGTGGTAATCTTAATCAGAGAAGATCAAAGAAAGTAAGTGATAAATGCATATCCGTGACTGATCCTGGTGATGGAGTCACCTTACAAACCTCGAAACTCTTCACTGCCATCTGATAAAAGAAGACACTCTCAGTGGCATTCATCGATCTTCGTTGTATGGTACTTGGGAGCATGTCGAGCAGTTAATTTTCTACAACTAATTTTAAACTCTGAGTCAACTTATGGTAAAATGCCCATAGATAAATCAAAAGCAAATGTAAAACTTCATCAGTAACATGTGAAGTAATTTAATGTTCTACAATTAATTTTATAAACCAAGTCAACTTATGGTAACATGTCCATAGATAAATCAAAGACAAGTAACCCATTGACCACAAAAGAAAATGTAAAACTTCAAATTTACATCACCATTTCTGCATCGAAACGAGTAGTTTTCTGCAAAACAGAATATAAAAAAAGTACGACACCACGCATGCTCAGTGTAAGTCTATTCATAAGTAAACTGCATCATCAGTTGCCTTTCCTAGTATCGTTTCCCTATTCCTCTTCCATAAGATCCATTCAAACACCCACTTAAAAAGAAAAAACCCACCCAATTCGCCTTTTCAACGAGCTAAAATTTGACAAGCCCACAGGCATGTTACTGGGGTGATGAGATTCTTTATAAAAGCAAGACCAATGAAAAAAAAAAAAAAAAGATGTAACAGCTCCAGAAAAGAGGGTACACAAATAGAATATGGAAATGAGGCAATGATAATTAGACAACACAAAGCACTGCAAAAGATTGAAATCTTGTGATGAAGATGCAGATTCCATCAAAGATTGTGTGGCGTGCAATGATTCAATTCAAATACACAAACCTTTGTTTGGGAATGAGTATCTTTTACTGCAACGGGAGGGCTAGGGAATCGGAGTCATTTATGTAGCCTTAAGAGGTGGAAATATATCAGTTTCGCGAAGGTGAAAAAGAACAAAAAAGATATCTAATCCAATTTCACTGTTATTTCTTGGCTGTTACAAGCTAGTTCAGTATTTCAGATTGCAACAAAGCTAGACTTTAGTCAATCTAGTGACTCCAGTGTATTCAACAAACTTTTGGGGCAAGATTCAGCAAATACTATTCTGAACTAGAAATTACTCCTACTTGATATGGAAATTTACTCAATAGTGGAACAACTCTTATATGTTCCACTTATTTTTTAATGATCATCACCCTTTAATAGCCAATCGCTAATTGCTAATTGCAGTAACAAAATACGAGCAACCTACAAGGTTAACATTTCTTAACAACCGCTTACTGCAGTGCAAATCAATGCAAACACGCACAAAGGCTAAGAAGACAATTTTGGGAAAGATGTTAGACTTATTGTCACAAAAAATAACACTCTAAAAAAAAAATGCAGATTCCTTTTACAAAAAGTACACATAACATAATTCAATGCTTATTATCACCGTCTCAGGTTAGGAATTAGAGAGAGGCTTTAATGTGTTTCACCTTGTTAAGTCCTTGAGCAAATGCAGAAGCAAACTTTTCCATTTCACACTTGGTTAAAGCCAGCTCCATCTCGACCCCTTCGCCATCTCTTCCCTTTATTAGAGAAATCGCTCCCGTTTTATCTATAGATGTCATATCACCCTTCTTCAGTCTCCCCGTTCCGAAATCCAAACCGTACCATTCCATATTGGTCGACCCCGCCATACTTATACCATCCGTCTCTAACTCCTCATCACCAGATATTAACCACTTTTCTGCTCCTTTTAGTACCCCATCATCCAAACTTTTTCTCAATTTATGAACAGCGTTCACAGCTGCTATGATCCCATCATCTCCCATTAACTTATCTCTCTGTACATCTCCACAAGCAAAACCAATGCAATTTCCAGCATAATTTGGAGATAGGGGAGGCTCTAACCGTGCCCTACAATCGACAACAATTGCAAAATCCACCTTGTTTTCCATCATCTCTTTTGCTTTTACTGAGCAAACTATTATATAAGCAACAATTACCGTGAACGTGGTTAAGACAATACCATGGTTAACCTCATCATACTTGCGTACAAATTCCTTGAGCTTCTTTATATCTAAAGCAGAAAACTGAAACGTACCACGGATTCTATCAGGTGGTGACACAACTTTCGTAATGGCTAAGCTCCTCGGATTGGCTACATCTTGGTTCAACAGTTGGTTGATATACAAGTCCTCAAGTTGCGGGTATCGTTCTCTCATGGGATTTCTATCAAACAATGGTGTCAATTTGGGACTTAAATTGCCGCTTTCACCAATATTAGAGATAGAAGCCCATAATTTAAGAAACATGGTGAACCCTGCACCATCGGAGGCCACATGGTGTTCTGTGATCCCAATGCAAAATCCTTTGTTTGGGAAAAGGGTAACTTTGACAGCCAGAATAGGAACCTGGGACTCAGAATCAGTTATTTCGGCAACAAGATGGCGGAAAATTTTAGTTTTGCGAAAATTGCTGCTTGAGATATGGAAAAAATCAGCATCAGAATGAGCCACGGTGAATAGAACTCCATCGCCCTTCTTGTAGCAGATGACAGGATTAGGGGCGGAGGGCGGCCATATGAGGTCTCCGGCTAGAGGGAGAAAATGTTGTAGTGTTAAGGAGAGAGAGTGCTTGAGCCTAGATAAGAAAGTATCAGGAAGAGAAGGGGATTCATAAAAGAAGAGACATTCGACCAGTGGAAATCGTAACCAGATAAGATCAAAGAAAGACAGTGGTATACACATATAAGCGGGTGACTTCGGTGGCGGTGTAACCTTGCAAACCTCTAATATCTTTGCTGCCATCTTACAAGACAATCAAAGGAAGAGTTGGTATTGAGAGAGGCGTTTTTAGAAGAAAATAATATTAGAGCATAGGAACTAAAACAAGTTTAGTTTTCTACATGATAAAACTATTAACTGCACATGGATGAACCTTACTCAAATTAATTTTTAAAACTAAGTCAAATTATGGTGACGTCTCAATGATAGAATAAAAAAAGCAAGTAGTGCATTGACCAGAAACGAAAACTTATATAGGATATTAAGGTCAGATGCAAGATTGTCTTTCATCCCACAATGCATCAAAGTACAATAATTCAGAAAAAAAATTGAGGAAACAAAGAGCTATTACCTTGTTATTTATTAGTGCTCGGATCGCTACGGATGTAAATCCTTGCATCAGCGTCAGCTAAAAAATTGGAAATTCTGCAAATGGGAAAAAATTAAGAAATTATGGTGCCATAAAATGAATAATATACTGAAATGCTACAGAATTCACGCGTAATGTTTCAACAGATTATAAAAGGCAAGTAGCCAATTAACAACAACACAAAATGTCAAACTGCATTTATGTGGCAATCGCATTATGTTTCTGTGTCGTTCTATGTGTAAAATAACAGTTTCATAACAAAAAATAAAAATAAAAAGACAACCACAATGATGGCAGAACCGCAATACTCAATTCACAGGTAAACTCCTCTGTTACTTCCCTAGCCCCTACACCCTAATTCTTTATCGCAATTTCAAAATCAAGCAATCAACTATAACAATGACATCAATTGGCCCGATGCCACTCATAAGAGCTCCCGGAAAAGGAGGTATAGAAACAAAATGTCACGAATGAGTCAATGACAAGACAGGTCGAGACAAACCATCCACAGCACATAAATGTTCCAAATTACGGTAATAAGATGCAAGTAGAGGCAAAATGTAGTACTCTCGTAATAGGAATTTCTCGGAAATCAACAGGGCAAAATTTCAAAGTTCTATTGTGTAAAATTAACAAAACAAACACATATAGAAACTAAAAAAATTACTTGAAATGTTAGTTTACTATCATCCGTAGCTGTTACTACATAATGTGAAACTCTGTCTGCAACGAAGCTTTTTGCGACAAATTCAACCAAATACTATACAATACAAACAAATACGCAGACACAAGGCATAAACTACTAGAGAGATGCTGTTACGGGCTTGATCTTGGTAAGCTCTTGAGCAAGTGCAGATGCAGACTTTTCCATTTCATCCTTGATTAAACATACTTCTATCTCAACCCCTCCATCACCATCTCTTCCCTCTATATGACTGATTGCTCCTGTTTTATCTATCGATGAAATATCAACCTTTCGCGGTCTTCCCCACCCAAAGTCAAAATCATACAACTTCAATCTGGTAGAACCTGCAAGATAGATATGGGTTGCTTCTCTCTCTTCACCTTCTTCAAAAGAATGAGGTAGCCACTTTTCTGCTCCTTTCAGAACCCCATCACCCAAGCTTTTTATGGTTCTATCAACAGCATATACAGCAGCTGTGATCCTGTCATCTTTCGTTATCTTCTCTCCCTACAACTCCAACAATGAAATTGAGACAATTTCCAAAAGAGTTTGCAGAAATGGGAGGTTCTAACCTTGCCCTGCAATCAACAACAATTGAAAAACCCACATTTTCTGTCAGTTCTTTCGTCTTAACCAAGCAAACTATCAAGTAAGCATAAGTTATTGTGAACATGGATGTGTGAAAGTCATGGTTAGTTTCTTTGTCCTTCTGATTCCTTAAGCCTCTTCGCATTCAAACCAGACAAGTGAAATGTTCCACGGACACTCTCTGGTGGTGATTCGAAGTTCTGAATAGATAAGCTCCTTGGGTTGGCACTATTTTGCTTCAATAATGCATCAATATATAATTTCTCAAGTCTCTGGTAATATTCTCTTACTGATTTCCTGTCAAACATTGGTTCTAATACAGGGTTTACATTCCCGCTATCACCAAACTTACAAAATGAAGTCCATATCTTCATAAAATTGGTGAATGATGCTCCATCAAAGGCCACGCGATGTATTGTGATCCCAATACAAAAGCCTTGGTTTGGAAAAACAGTAGCTTTTATTACAATGAGTGAGGCCTGGGAGTCGGATCCATTTATGTTGGCAATATGAGGTTGAAAAATGTTAGTTTCGCGAAAGTTGCTGCTGGATAAATGGATAAAATCAGCATCAGACTGGGCTGTACTAATTAAAACTCTGTCGCCTTTTCCATGGCGGATGACGGGATTAGGAGACGAGGGTGTCCATATAAGATTTCCAGCTACGGGGAGAAAGTGTTTGAGAGAGAGAGTGCTTGAGCTTCGGAAGAATAGATGAGAAGAAAGTCTCAGGATGAGAAGAATCTTCATAAAAGAAGAGATTCTCCACTGGTTGGGATCTTAACCAGAGTAGATCAAAGAAACAAAGAGGTAAACAGATATCAGTGGAACCTGGTGATGGAGTAACCTTGCAAGCCTCTAATATCTTCACTGTCATCTTGTGTGTGTCTCTATGCGTGTGTGTGTGCGTGGAGAGAGAGTGGCAAAGAGACAAAGATAAGGTTGTGTTGGCAAGGATATTCATCAAACACTAATTATTGGAGGTAAGGAACTTCTGAAACAATCAGATTACTATTTGACAGAACAATATACGAATGAAATATACAAGCAATATACTAATGAAATAATTTTAGAAACTTAAAGTCAACTGCTAATGGCAAGGCCATACATAAATCAAAGGCAATGATTCCATTTACCACTAAAAAGAATATCAACTTGAATAGGATAAAGTTGGTTGAATTATGCTTCTAGCACAGTATATCCAAAGAACTATAATTGATCTTATTTCCATCAAAATTATTAATCTAAGTTTGAAGACAACAACAACTATCGCATCATCCTGATTGAGATTTCCGTATAGTCTGAACTCCAAACACGTTGTAATTGCATATGTGGTCTAAAACTCTTTCGTCTATACGGTATGGTAAAGAAACTTCTTTTTAATCTGTTACAAACAAAAAAGGAAAATGACGCAACCAAAATGCAACAACTCCAATGAAAAAAAGAATACACTAGCAGAACATGGAAATTCTTTGTCAACGAATACAATGAATGACACATGTATCTGAATGCATTACAGCATTTAAGCTTAAGACGAGAATAGAGAAAAAATGTTTAAATCTTGTAAAAAGAACTTCTTTGAAATCAACAGGTCAACAAACACAAAAAGAATGGGACACACAGATGAGAAACACAAAAAATGAACTTCACATTCAATTTCAATGTGCTCATAATTTTCACAAGCTAATTGAAATTTATGATAGATCATAATCGATCTATTCTATTTGACAAAAGTTCTAAGACAAAATTCAACCACTACTAACCATGGCATAAAGTTTGACCTTATCACTTTACAAATTTTCCTCATAGTAGAACAGACTCTTATTTTACTCTTTCACTTGTCTTTGACCAATCACCAGCTTTAGTGACAAATCACTATTTGCTATACGGGTAATAAGGGGCAAACTCCAAGGGAAACAAAGTAACACCAACTTACTATATCTGAGGTTGTACAGGAGCCTGATTAGTGATGACCTCAAGATAGTAGGCCCACGATGAGCTTCTTTCATCAATTGGTTGTTGACCAAAAGGATGTTCCTCTATGTATATTTTAACACTTTCGGCCATTGCTAAATCTTGCAAGTAAACTCGAAGATCGCCTTCAGACCCTGAAAAAAACTCCAATGATCACGTCAATAATGTTCCTCTCAAAATATAGAACCACTTTTAAATATATCTAAGGCCCTCCTAGTCTACAAAGGCCTAGAAAAGGGAGAGGGGAAATAGTCTCACCTAATGAGTTATCACTCTTATCCTTGTATGAGTATGTATGAGGGAAGATAGCCGTATGCATCTGCACCGAGTGCAACCAAATGAGATTTAGCGGACGTAACAAGTGACTAAAAAATTTACCGGGTTAGAGCCCCAGTAAGACAAGCTGAAAGGTGAGGGTAACAGCTTACTGGATTTAGTAAGGCTTTGTATGGAGAATCATCTAGCAACAGAGTGTTTGATTCATCATAGTCCCCCTTTTCCCATGAAAGATCAGCATCACGTTGTTCCAACACTTTCTTCATCTCCTTCAAAACCAATTCCTTGTGCTTGTTTTCTAAAGTTTTAAACCCTGTCTTAGTGCAGTGAAATTGATCCTGCCAATGCATACACAAAGACATTTATGGTCGAGTAAATAATGACGGTATAATATTGCAGAAAGTAAACAATTTATAACCAACTATAAAGTCCATACCCAACAAAACAGCAACTTGCACCTCATATCTCCCATTAGATAATCAACTACTCTGTCCAGAATTTTCCTGCATGATTGAAGCACCAATTTCATTATTTACTTGAAATGCATTACGCAAAAGTAACAAAAAATCTGTACTAAATAAACAACAAACTTTAACACTCCCCTCAATTGTGAAGGAACTGGCCCATCAAGTGGGTATAATAAACAGATGGGGAAACTGGTCCATCAGGTGATTAACCAAACATCGTTAGCCTGATACTATATTAAAGCTCGTACACTTCCAACCAAAATGACTAATTAGCAAAACAGAGGAGCTCATTATAAGCCATAGACTAGACCAATATTTAACCGATGTGGGACAAATAACAAATTCTAACATATATATAAATATAAAAACTTATTTCACATGAATGAACAAGAAAATGGAAAACAAATCAATAGAATAATGAGTATATAAGCTGCAGATTACTTTGTTCTCGAGGACCATATTGCCACATCAAACCTCTCAAAGCAAAACTTCAGAAAGTCATCAACGAAGGGTCTCTTGAAAACTGAAACAAGAAAGCAAAAACTATGTCACTGCTTTAGGAGTTCAAAAGCGAAAATTCAAAACCAATATTGGAATTATTGGCAAAGTCTAACAAGAATCAATAGCCAAGTCTTACTTGCCCGTCTGCAGATGTTTATGTCAGCTTTATCCTCCTTCGGTGGAGGGAAAATAACATCTGCAAGCAGCCCATTAACGTCAAGGATAAGAAGCTTTTTCCTCAAACAAGCATTGGGTGGCCTTACTAGTGTTGTTTGTTCATGAAAAGAAGACCTCTTTATTGCTTGTTGGGCGTCCTGGTCAAATTTCTCGCACTTCTCCTCAATTTGTCCCAACAAAGGGTTTCCTTCAGAAGGAACAGGCCTCATCTTCTCAGCCTGGTCATTTTTTGCGGACATAGCAGAAGGCATTCCAAAAGAAGCAGATGTGATGTCTACATTATCAGCAACCTGCAACGCAGACGCAACCATTTTCCTTCCACAATAAATTCTAGATTCTTCTCTCACAGGAAATCTATATGGTCTAATTGCATTTTGAGAAGCATAACTTGTACAAGTGGTATGGTTAGATTCTTCTCTCGCATGAAATCTATGTTGCCTAACTTCTTTTTGCAAACCATATCTTTCCTGCCCATGGTACCCATGTGGAGAGTTCCGACTGCTCCAATAGAGTGGTTGCCTATCACTAGTCCAAGGTGGTTGATACCTATCATTGGTCCAAAGTTGCCGCTGTCTATCATTGGTCCAAGGCTGCCGTTGTCTAATATTGATCCAAGGCTGTCCTTTTATACCATCGGTCCAAGGCTGTCCTGGTCTATCATAATTAGAACTCTTACTCCCCAAATTCGCCCAATTCTTGTCTCTCTCTACGTACTGCCTGACCTGGTGTTGCTCGGTAGAATGAGCATTCCAGCCACAATGTCCATCTTCATGGTAACAATGCAATTGCGATGAATTGTTCAAGTTATCTCTGTGATAAATCCTAGATTGTGGATATCTGCTATGTATGAGGGGCTGAATAGTCCATCTTTTCTCCATTCGCCCCTCGGCAGGGTTTTCAGCCAAAAAGGAACCTCTACCATAATATCGATTAGCCTCCAATGGATTTGGACTTATGTTATTATCTCTGCAAAGATAAGTCCTAGGAAAATGGTGATTACTATAATTAGACCACCTGCCCATCCATGGTCTGGCTCTCTTATTCTCACGATCTACATAACTGGGGACAGAATGATCGCCCGAAGCGATATTTGTCGTTTGAAGTTCATGAGCATGAGATCGCAAAATAGAATCAGTTTCTGAGATAGCATCTTGTACAGCATTGCTGCCCATCGGAACAGTTGAACTCTCACCACTGCTGATATTCTCCACGTAGTTTTCTTATGTTTCCCCTTCAGAAATTGATTTGGAAACAAGGTAAACTCTATAAATTTTCACCTCAATCAAACCTGCAAGGTATAAGAGATAGACATGTCAGTTCTCTCACTTTTTCCCTCCAAAATAGACCATTTGTAATTTGGACAAAAAGGAAAGCATACACAAGAAAAGGAAAACGACGATGCATATAGATACAAGTCTTGCTAGCAAATGCAGCGTGGACCTTGCATAAACATAGTGGAACCGAAACAACTGAAAGAAGCTTCCATTTTTACGGTCATAACGGCTGAGGGTAAGTGCATAGTTTAGTATAATCCAAATAAAATAAATCCATCCGATTCTTCATAATTCACATGCACCACACTAACGGACATTAAGGTCTAGTTTGGGAATGCTGCTACTTTTCAATGTTCATTTTTCAAAGCTGTTTTTAAAAGTTGATTCTAAAAGCGGATATAATTCTAGTGTTTGGTAAATAAATTATAAAAGTTATTTTGATGAGTAGTTCGGCGTTTGGTAAGGAGGCATTTTTTATTGTAAAAATACAAAAATTGGTATGTATAGGGAATGTAAAAAATATAATTAAGGTTATTAT
>MKEJ01094761.1:0-16548 GCA_001753735.1 Embelia ribes
CAAAATAATATCTCCATCGTTGTTAAAGGCCTACTTACTGCAACAATTAGCGTACATGATCGGATTATTGTGCCTCCTTGAAATATGAGTAAAGTATTACTTGTTTTTCTTGAAAAATTTAATTTTGAGTTGAAATCTCAATTCATATGGTCTTTGATTATTTAAATATAGAATCTCTTGATTTAACATTAGCAGACATGGAACAATGTATTGAACAATGTGGAATGTATTTGGGCATATTTAAATACAATCTTGAACTTTATTTTTAAAGAAACAAATCTACCTGCAAAACAAAAATGTGTCCTATGTACATTGGTTTTAGTTACTTCCATGTATTTATAGATGATCAATAGAACCTTTAATAGTAACATATAAATTATCATTAATTAAAACCTTGTTTAAGAGCAAGTTTTTTGGTCCCAGGCCATGGACATTGTACCATAAATGTTTTGTTTACAGCTAGAAGCTCGACTGGTTTCACACAAGAAAAGGAATATGGTGAATCTTTTTATTGTTTAAATTTATAGTTTTCTAGGATAGGATGGATGGCATGAATCGGTTTGCGGGATAAAGCTTATGTTGATGTACTTTGAAATTTTGTAAGGGTGATGTTTACGTGTGCTTTTGGACAGTTATTAATTATAATTAATTATTAATATATAAAGATTCTATTACTTTGCATGAACGTAGTAAATGTGTATATGCAAAGATTTTACCACTTACCATATTTAAAGATTTTCCCATTTCACATATTACTAAATCAATTATAGATTGATTACATTTATGTTAGTAAAACATGGCAAATGTTGGAATCTGTACGTCTATTCATGTTGTAAAATGTAAAACATGAGAAGTTATAGTCTATACATTTAATACTCTTTACCCAATGTGTTAAGGACATTCGTTTAGATTACCTAAATACAGAGAAAGATCTAAACAGACATTATAAAATATTTTCTTGAGAAAGATATAATACATTTTAATTTAATATTTGCTCCTTTGTAATTCTAATTTTATTAGTTTGCTGATTGTTACAAGGAGGTCTTTGGTAGCTGTGCTGATAAACCTAATGCTTCTATTTGGTTGACTTCGATTATTTCGTGCGCCATTTGAATGGAATGTAATGCTTTTTTTACCCCTTAACATATTCATTTTCAAGAGTAGCTTGACTATTCCACTCTTATTTGTTAGATAGAAAATCCAGAAAGTTACATGATCAAATTTTGTACGTGCACAGTGATGTGGCAATGACAATTTTGCCATTTTGAGGCACTTTTATGGACGTTATTTTTCAGTAACTATGTGCTTGCCAAATGAAATCCTAGTAGATTGTGCACTTTAAAATATGCATGTGTAAGCATTATTCTTTGAAATATATCATTATTCATAATGTCAAACTCACAAAAAGTGGCTTCTTATCGCAGCTTGATCTCCATTCACTTCATCCCCTTTACAAGACTAGATTTTTGTACAACGGTGTTGATTCTATGTATTGTAAGCTATTTTTGATCCTTGTACATTCGATACTATCCAATGTTTTCAGGATTCTTCTGCTTTTACACATTGTAGTGAGATACTGCTTAACATATGACCTGAATCTAGTTCATTAGTATTACTACTAAATAGCAGGCATGTGAGGACAAATGAACTTGTCTCGAGTGTCATATCTACCAATAGTTTTAGTACATGTCCATGTGTGTATTTCATGCATTTTAAGGAGACGAGGTTTTTATGGAATCTTTCATGCAACATTTTTTACATGGGAATTATCTCATGCACGTATTAGTTGGCTTTCTGATTCACCTGTTAGGAGCATGTGCCATTTTTATTTTGGACTCCTTGGAGCTAACTATTGGTTGATGTTGAGGGTGAAAGTCATTCTTTCCGACCATTATGTGGCCCAACTGAACCATGTGCATGATGATGTTATAACATTGAACAGAAAGTTCAGTAACGTTAAAAGTTTGGGGATGTGGGGATTATTTAGTTTATTGAGGGAAGTGAAGTACACATTTTACTTTATTCTATTACTTAATTTTAACCCTGGAACTCTTTTTGCCTTCCCTTCCTTCCACTCTCCTCCCTTCATAAATATTAAGCCAAACACAAGCAAAATTAACTTTTTTCACTTTACCTACTGGCCCTTCCCCTCCTAAACGTCTATCCAATCAAGTTGTTAAGGTTTGAGAACCTCTAGAATATGCAACCGTAGTCTAAATTGCCTTTTAAGTTTCATTCTACAGAGATGGGTCCCGAATACATTTTGCTGGCCCGTATTAATTAAATAGTGCGGTTCACTATTTGAACTTTAAAAAGTTGCCTTGGTAATGTTGTATCAACTTATTTTGCTAGGTCTTATTGAGTTGGTACAGTTAATTATATGCTTTTCTATTTTTTGCTCTTTAGATTCATCAAACTATTACTCATTAATAATACTTATACTTGGGAAGTTCTAAACAGTCATGTATGCTCTCTCGCTCAGATGATGTAATTTTCTGCAGTTGTGACTGGGAAAAAAGACGTTCAATGCTTGTTAATGATGGGAATATTTGCAAAATTGATGAGAAAGACATTAGTAGCATCTGGAATCTTTCGGATTGCCATGTTCTTGGATGTAAACTGCATTGCAGTGCTCCTGATGCTTCTAGAAGAAAACTATTTGATCTTCATGAGATTTTTAGCAGCTTACCTAGGCTGGCAAATAAAGGGATTACTTTTACTTCTAGGGTGAACACTGCAAATTCTTGCTGTGAATCTGGTTTTTGCAATTTATCAGATGACCTGTTGTTTAAGATTCTGATTGTACTTGCACCTATAGACCTTTTTCGGGTTTCAGCCACATGCCGCCATTTGAGATTGTTAGCTGTTTCAATTATGCCATGTATGAAACTCAAACTTTTTCCTCATCAGCAGGCGGCAGTTGAGTGGATGTTACAGCGTGAACGGGGTCTTGAATCGTTGCAACATCCTCTATACAGGGATTTTTTGACAGAAGATGGCTTTCCTTTTTATATGAATATTGTTTCTGGGGAAATAGTCACAGGTTTTTTTCCAAAAATTAGAGATTTCCGAGGGGGAATGTTCTGTGATGAACCTGGATTAGGAAAGACTATAACAGCTCTTTCTGTCATTCTGAAGACACAAGGAACAATGGCAGTACCCCCTGATGGAGTGCAAGTATTCTGGTGTAAGCATAATGATGATCAGAGATGTGGTTATTATGAGGTTAATGGAGTTAATTTTAAAAATGGTAACACGCTATCAAGTAAGAGGGCTTTAGGTCATCATTCTCGAAGGAGACAATCGACCCTCGTTAAATTTACTTCCAGGGAGAATATAATTGACCCCTTGCCGGAAATCGTTGGTTCTTTAGAATCTGTAATGCCAGTTGCTGGACCTGTTAGTCCCTGTGAGCAGGAAGGTTGTAATTCACCTGTAGCTACCCAGTTGACACCAGGATCTTTTTCAGTTCGTCGTGCGAGGAGCTATGGTCGCATTAAGCGAAATCTTCTTCACTCATACGAAGCCTTTGGCCAATCAAAAGAAAGAGAAGTCTGGTCCAATTCAAGCAAAAGAAAGCGTACTTCTCATGTGTCAAGACTTGGTTCTTGCAACAAGAGATTCGGCCTAAATTTTGAGTTGGCACATTGTAGCAAGAAGCCTAGGGAGGCCACTGCAGATCATATTGAATGTAGTGAAACCTGGGTACAGTGTGATGCTTGTCGGAAGTGGCGGAAGCTTGCTGATGCGAGTAGTGCAGTTGCTGATACAGCATGGTTTTGTTGTATGAATACTGATCCAGCATATAAGAGTTGTAAGGTTCCTGAAGAATCCGGGGTTCGTGGTGAATCAATTACTTGCTTACCAGGGTTTCACACGAAAGGCAGTCCGGGTGGAGAGGAAGAAAATGTATCATTTTTCACTAGTGTGCTTAAGGAGCACTATGCTCTGATTAATTTGGAAACAGAAAAGGCCTTGACTTGGTTAGTTACACTTTCGCCAGACAAACTATCAAAAATGGAAACAGTTGGTTTGGTGCGTCCCGTCTTGGATACGAGAAGCATATCAAAAGGAGGTGAGCACGAGTTTCATATAATATTTCAGTCATTTGGATTGACTAAGAAGGCAGGGAAGGGTACTGCTAGGTGGTATTACCCAAGAAATCTTCAAAATTTAGAATTAGATTTAGATGCCTTGAGAATTGCTCTTTGTGAGCCTTTGGATTCAATAAGGTTATATTTGTCGAAGGCAACTCTAATTGTTGTTCCTTCAAATCTTGTGGATCACTGGATAAGTCAAATTCAAAAGCATGTGAGATCTAGCCAGTTGGGCATTTACGTATGGAGTGATCATCAAAAGCTCTGCGCGCATAATCTGGCTTGGGACTATGACATTGTTATTACTACATTTAATCGTTTAAGTGCAGAGTGGAGTCATCGTCATAGAAGTGTTCTCATGCAAGTTCATTGGTACAGAGTAATGCTTGACGAAGGGCACACCCTTGGCTCAAGTCTGAACTTGACTAATAAATTGCAATTGGCTATATCTTTGACAGCAGAAAATCGTTGGTTATTGACAGGAACACCAACACCTAACACACCGAACAGTCAAATCTCTCATCTTTATCCATTGCTTAGATTCCTTCATGAGGAAGCATATGGAAAGAATCACAAGTCTTGGGAAGCAGGTATTCATCGGCCTTTTGAAGCTGAAATGGAAGAGGGCCGATCACGTCTGTTGGAGTTACTTCATAGATGCATGATTAGTGCAAGAAAAGTAGATTTGCAGACAATTCCTCCTTGCATAAGAAAGGTGAAGTTTCTTGATTTTACGGAGGAGCATGCTAAAAGTTACAATGAACTGGTAGTGACAGTGCAGCGCAACATATTGATGGCTGATTGGAATGATCCGTCTCATGTTGAGAGTTTGCTAAATCCGAAACAGAGGAAATTTAGAAGTAATACCATCAGAAACGTGAGGTTATCTTGTTGTGTTGCTGGGCATATTAAAGTTACTCATGCTGGCAAGGATATTCAGGAAACAATGGATATATTGGTTGAAAGCGGTTTGGATCCTGTATCAGAAGAGTACGGTTTCATTAAATATAACCTCATGTATGGGGGCACGTGTATGAGGTCAGATTTTGTTTTTGAGGTTTTGTGTGAGGTGTGCATGTTTTAGCAGATTCAGTTCATTGATTTTTTATTAATTTTAGGTGCGAGGAATGGTGCCGTTTACCTGTAATTACGCCATGTAGACACTTTTTATGCCTCGATTGTGTCGCTTTGGATAGTGAAAGATGTACTTTTCCTGGCTGTGATAACTTATATGAGATGCAGAGTCCTGAAATATTAACACGTCCGGAAAACCCAAATCCAAAGTGGCCTGTGCCCAAAGATCTTATTGAGTTACAACCATCTTATAAACAAGTGGGTTTCTCCCTCTCTCTCTCTCTCTCTCCCTCTCTCTCTCTCTCTCTCTCATCTTTATTCTTTCTGATTTATGTTGACTCTCTTTTGTATCATTTTTCTAGGATGATTGGGATCCAGATTGGCAATCTACGTCTAGCAGCAAAGTTGCTTATGTTGTTGACAGATTAAAAAAGCTTCAGGAAGCAAATCAAGTAATTGGTTTCTCTGGAAATGACCGAATTGACTCCAACCCTTTTGATGTGCTTTTCCAATCACAAAGCAATGGCTCTTCAAGGGCTCTCCCAGAGAAAGTAATAATTTTTTCTCAGTTTCTGGAGCATATACATATCGTCGAACAACAGGTATATGTTCAAGTATCTTTTGCTACTCTGTATCCTTCTCTGCCAAATTTCCTTCTGTTTCTCTTACTACCAAAACTAGGGTTATGATATGCTTTCTGTGGATATAAATAGGATAGTGATCTGTTTTCTACTTTCAACAGTTGACTGTTGCTGGTATCAAGTTCGTTGGAATGTACAGTCCAATGCATTCTATGAATAAAGTATGTGCCTTGGTTCAATGTTCTGTTCTTTTGAACTTCTATATGAGACTACGTGTAAGTGAATTCATATTACCCATTTTGGCCATCCAGTTCATTGGGTGATTTTTCTGTCTTCAGATGAAATCTCTAGCAGTGTTCCAGCAAGATGCAAGTTGTATGGCTGTCATTATGGATGGAAGTGCAGCTCTGGGTCTTGATCTGAGCTTTGTGACACATGTATTCCTTATGGAACCAATCTGGGATAGGAGGTAAGGAAAAAATTTGTTTGAATTCTTGGCTAGGATAAAATGCACTATGGTATCGATAAAATATTAAGTTTATTCTCTTCCACTTCTGTTCAAGGTTTTCTGATAATTCTTATCAAGCTTAACTCGCTCTAACTCAACATAAACTCATTATATGTGGTTTTCCTCTATATATTTTCTTCCATGAAAACTTTATCACATGAGTTCATTTGAGCACTTTTTCTTGCCGTGATACAAAGTAGATTGTTTGATTTTAAAGGATTTAATAGTAGCTGTATTTTTTGAAAATTTTATCAGCATGGAGGAGCAAGTCATTAGTCGTGCCCATCGGATGGGTGCCACTCGTCCGGTCCATGTGGAAACACTGGCAATGCGTGGTACTGTGGAAGAGCAAATGCTGCAATTCTTACAGGTATTCTCACCAAAACAATTCTGTTTTTCGTAGTAATATGTGCATATATGAGATTATCAAATTTAAGTTTCTCGAAAAACAGAGGGCATCCAAATTCTCGGAAACCATTATATTTGGAACACAATGTCATACACGTTTGTTAAGAATGACAAGTGTATTTCTGTCTAACTAGATTTCCTATTAGTACTAAAGGATGACCATGTGCTAGAGGGTCCCGTGTTTAGGGGTTTGCAGTTTGTTTATATGTGGAAATTGGGAAAATGATACTTCGGATTAGAACTCCTGGCCCCCGTTAACCTTGGCGCTCCTCAATTACGCCGCCCTTATATCTCTCCTTGGTGACTGGTATTTTTAACTTCTTATTTGGAGAAAAACCATCTCCTATATCAAATGTAATCAAAGGAACTAAATCCATAGTTCTAGTCTCATCCTTAACCAAAAATTTTATTACATGGCACATAACCTGCATATAGTTAAAGAGTAGAAACCAACCTCCAGTGACACCTTTTCTGCGAGAAAATTATCTTCAATCTTGAGTACATGATTATGCTGCTAGAACGATTTGTCTTAAGAGGTTCTGGCTTTGTTTTTCTCCTTTTTTTCACAACTCCTTCCCACCCCATAATCCTCCCTCCCCCTCTTCCTCTCAATGTCTCCTTTGCCAACCACCCCACCCCCTATTTGATGCAAAGCATATATGCCACTGCAGTAAAACTATGCTTTTTTTATTTTGCTGGATATGAATGTGGTCTTAACAATTTTCAGCATTGATCCTGAATATTTTCACTTGTTTATTGATTCATTCATTATAATCTAGGAAGCACAGACACTCTAAAATGGGTGTTGTTCTGTGTCCGACACGCATCAAACTCACATACTCTGAGGACACTTTGAAATATGTGTCCGACACACCATGTAGTGAATCCAAAATGTCAAGTAATTATTTAAATTTTGGACACACAACGGACTCATTTTGGACTCATTGTAGACACACCTGAATCAATTTGTTATTCTTTTCTAATTCGTGGTTACTACTTTTTGCACACTTAGTTATACATTTTGGTGATTTAGACAAATTACGATTCAATAGTTTAGTCTTTTAGTGCATGATATGTTTTTGGATTTTTTGATAATTGGTTTTCATCACTAAAATGTACTATATTATGATGTGATGCTATTGCTTAGTTGCTACTTTGTTAAAACTCAAGAATTAAAACTATTGCTCACTGGTAGTATTTATCTATTACATATTTTGTTGATTCCTACTAATATATCTCTTAGAAATGATTATAAAAATATAAAAAGTTTCGAATCCTTACCGCATCCGCATCTGGAAATTTTTAGTGGTATTGCATCTGTGTCTAAATCCGTATCCATGTCTGAGTCTGTGCATCTTAGATTATAATAATCTGAAGTTCCCCTTGCTATTCGGTCTCCTCATCCTATGTGGTCTATCTCATTCCAAACTTTAATTATTCCCTGTAATATGTTACAGGATGCTGATGATCGCAGATGGTTGTTGAAGGAAGAGTTTGGAAACTCTGATCAGGATGGTTCTCGGCCACAACGAACATTACATGATTTCGCTGAGAGCAACTATTTAGCTCACCTTAGTTTCGTGCATACTAGTTCTAAGTCATGAAGGTATGTGCAACTGGCTTCTGCATTTTATAGTTCTGTAGTGAGGATGGACAAGAAAAGTGTTTATATGTTTATTTATTTATATATATATATACCCTTGCATATCTTGAAGTAGGCATGGAGCAACTTCTCTGTCTCGTCATAAAGTGGCATCTAGAAATTTCAGTATGCATTGAACTAACATAAAAGTTTAAAACTCTAAAGTTTATAGCATTATCTCACTTTAAAACATCTCTTTTCTGTTTAATGTATGGTGGTTAGTCTCTGGTTGGGAGTTGTGTGGCAATTTCTTTTGGTAGGCAATCACACTTCAATTAGCAAATGTTGGATATCTAGTTTCATAGCTGACTTGTTTTGGCCGTGAGTTCAGACCAATATACAGTCGAACCACCTTCTACTGTTATCTTTTTCAATTGATAAAGAGTATTTGGCAATGTTTGCAATGACAAAGAACATGTTTAGTGTCTACAATGTTCTAAAGATTAATATTTGCATATTGAGTGGTTTTGCCTACAAACAACCAATTGATGTAACAGTGGAATTCCTTTGGTTAAGCATCCCATTTCTATACAAAAACCGCCAACCATAAAATTGACCAAATCTCTTAGCATTAGGGTTTTATCCTCCTTGATGGTCCTCCTAGTGAACTCGAACAGGAGTGCTTATCCTTGCATATTTTTGGGCAACATCTATCTTTGATTTAGCCTGATTGCTCTTGCTTCCCAGTCACATGGATTGCTTGCCCTATTCAGTTGCGCCCAATATCTTGTTATTTGAATGTTACAGTATAGGCACCGATTAATGGATTGATGGCTCTATGGTAACTTCATTTCTGTGGTAGCATATGGATATTTGATTTGGCTTTTACTTTCTTGATAACCATGATTCAGCATTCCTTATGGCAGCAGAAACGATGATCGTTTTAGCTTCTTATGTTGATGTTTGATGGTTCGCTACCTCTATGCTTATTATTTTTATATCTTTATTTTTATTTTTGTGATGGTTATTTATTCTCATCTCTGATGTTACTTTCGATCAATGCATGGCCCTTTGCAACTTGCTCCCTTTCAGTGATTGTGCAGGAGTTTGGCCATGTAAACGGCTAGTGTAACTTTTTGTTTTTGGTTCTTATTTTTATTTCTGTTTTTTGTTTCCAGATTAACTGGGATAAAACTCTTCTGCTGCTGTGAAGTTTTACAAGAAACTAATCTTGCTTAATCAATTTTTTCCCACTCTGGAGCCCTCTGATTGTTTTGATGGTTTCGGAACTACAACTGATGTTTTGCCATTATTTACGATCATGAAGCTATGTGATTGTGGATCCTGAAAGTATATAATTGTACCGATCAAGGTAGATTTAACTTTTTGGAAAAATTGACAATTGTGTTTTGGTAATCTGGTTATTGTTGATAGTATTCATGCTGTCTCCATTTACCACAAAAACAATAGCACCTCGTGTTATTTTTGTTGCCAATTATCTCCATTCTGTTTATTTTGTTACCCGTTTTGGATTTTAGAAATGTAGTAGCTTCATGCATGTGCAATGCACAGATTGTACAATTTATTGTTATATATATTTATGTTTCTGACATTATTTTATTACCCTTTTAAAACTGTTTCATTAGTTAACAAAGCCTTTCCAATTACTCTCTGTGTACCTATGAAATTTTGTTGGAATATTGTTTGGTAGAATTGGGGCAATTTGTATTTTGTACCAGTTTGTCTTGCGAGTATTTTAGTTTCCAAATATTAGGTTAGGCCAAAAGCAAGTCAGTAACAAGTTGTGTACTTAATAAACGACGAAGTTAGTGCCCATTCTTTCAATTACAATGGCAATGCTAATGGTCTTTAAATTTTAAACAAGTGTCAAAATTGGTCACTGTTATGGACATAAAGTCATCTGAAATTGGGAAAATCATATCACTTGATTTGTGTTTGATTTTTTCAGAATAAGTTAAATCTTTTATAATCATTTATATTAGTCTCTTCTTCAAGGATATGGATTTTGTAATTCGGAAAAATTAAACAAGTACTCCAACTATAATAATTGTTTAGACATGAATTTAACTTCCAGCTATCGTTGGTCTATAGATTTTTGTTACATTTATGGGCTTGGATAGATAAATGTGTATATTTCATGGTTTCCACGCATAATTGTGACATGTGTCATGCATTCAAGACCAATAATGCATAGAACATGCACCCTTTAGAATAAATTAATCTTTTATAATCATTTATATTATCCTTTTGTAGTCTAATAATTACTTCAGTAATATAGTATTCTAACTCTTTAAGGCCTTTCTTGGTTAAATCTATACCTTGGATTAAGTCAAATTTTAGTATTTCTTTAGTTTCTTTTAATTCAGTAATAGCATCCTTAATATTATTTATTTCTATTTTTAACAAATCAATAGCAAGCATAGAAAATAAATATATACATAAAGTGAAGATAAGTATACTTATAAAGAAACTTGGATGATTGACGAGCTTTGATACCACTAAGAGTCTAGAACATAGATAAAAAGTAGAAAGTTGAAAAGAAAAAAAAAATTATTATTATTATTGAAAGATTTGTATAAAGGTTTAAAGAGTTTATAAAGAAACATTACAAATCGTTGGAAGTTTATATTACAAGAGAATTTTTAAAAAATTTTCTTCACCCAACCTTGTTACAAGCTAAAGCAGTTATTATATATACAGATAAAATGCATAAAAAGATAAGGAAGCATCTTCGGAGTTGTTAGCAAACTTTACACCTGTCGTCCTTTCTTTTGTCTTCTTTGATACATTATTATCCTTCCTTGCATATTTTTTTACGTGGTTAGCTTATTTGATGTAGACTTATCCTTTTAAGACGTTGACTTCTACTTGATATGTTAATCGTTTTACATTCTTTTTAGTTTTATCTAGACTCCTTTTTTTACTTAATCTGTTAGTTTTTCTAATATAACATGATAATGATATGGATTTTGTAATTAGAAAAAAATTTAACAATTACCCCTTTAGACATGAATTTAATTTCTACCCACGGCCGGCCTATAGATATTTGTTACATTTACGGGCTTGGATAGATAAAGGCGTATATTTCTTGGTTTTCACATGTATAATTGTGATACCAATAATGCATAGAACCTTCACTCTTTAAAAATTCGGAGGTCAACTCCGTTACTCTCTAAAATTTCTGCAACAACAATATTTACCATTAAGTTTGTCTATACATTTTTATTCATATATTATATATATATAGATCATATATCTATCTATATATCTTTTTGAAAGCTTTGGGGCCAAAGTAGTGTAAGCTCTCTCTCAAAGTCAAAAGCTTTTAGGGGGTGAAAAAAATGGAAGCAAAACCATCGAGCATCAAAGTTGTGGCGATCTGTGGCTCAGTCCGGAAAGGTTCCTTCAATCGGAGCCTTCTCCTTTCCGGTACACTCTCTACATAAAATATTTTCTTATTCCCTCTTCCTATTTTTTTATTGCCCAAAAAATTTACCTGCTTTCCAAAAATAAATGCTTAGAAATTATAATTTTACTTTACTATACTACACCATACCCATTGATCGTGATATGTAGTTTGTAACACTTTGTATTTCTAATTTGCATACCATTTATTGCTATTTTAATAGTTTTTTAGCCTGCCACGATATATTATCCAGTTTTTATTTAGAAAATTAATTGAAAAATTATTTTACTAAAATGCCTTTATTTTATTATAGTCATTTAGTTACCTCATCCATCGTGAATAGTACAAAATGAATAGCATTAATAAAGAGGCATAACATGAAAGAGAGTAAAAAATTTTGGATTTCCAGTAACATTAACTGATCTTTGTTAATGCTTGAGAAAAAGAAATAAAACTATTAAAATGTGATGAATAGAATATATATAAATATGAAAACACTTTATTACTTAAAATAGCTAATCTCATTTATTGCGTTAATTGTAAAAAGTTATTGACATGTAGCTATGTAGAGTCACTTGGAGTGTTATAGTCCCGTAATTTTAAAATGATCGAGATTTTATACATATAAGTACGTAGAAATTTTTTTATATACTGCTATTAAAATGCCCTATATAGAACTGAAGTGTACACTCATTAAATGATTGATTTGGCATCCACACATATTCAATGTTGTATGTAGGAAAATCCAACATAATTGTATATATAAAATCTCAGTCCATTAAAAAATCAAACACATACTCTCCATCACAAAAAAAAAAATAATAATAAAAAAATGTCATAGATTAAAAAGTCGATATTTTAACAATTAAACTGTTAAATGAATTCAAAATTATTTAATGAGTTTTAAGTTTACAAGTTTGTCCCCTAATAAATGGGATTTTAATATATTAACATTCCAATCACATTTAATTTGAAAGAACAATCTAAAAAGTTTAAGTTTTGTTGAACTTATTTTTAAAAATTTTATAACGCCCTAAAATAGAATTGTTTGATAATTAGTTTGAGACATAACCATTCAATGACATTGATTTACTGAATAAAAGAATTACTGACGACCTAAAATATATGTTAAAGAATAAGGGATGAAGGTAAATGAGAATTTAACTAAGTCTTTTAACGGAACAAAGCACTTTAATAACTAATCGAACGATATATTGAAGTTACATTATTGCCCTTTGAGGTTTCTAACTTCAAATAAATCTCTCTTTTTCCCCCGATTGTTATACCCGCAACCATCAATAGATGTTAAGTCCCCTAAATATTGGATAATGATAATTCACATGGTCGTGTAATTAGGAAGACAAATAGTGTAATGGTGAAAAATTATTTTTGAATGACAAAAATCAGAATTTAGTAACAAAAAATTTCAAGAATAATTTTGTAGCTAAACACGCTAATTCTATTTTAATGGTTAAAAAATAATTTCTCACCATTATATTATTTTGATTGATACCCCCTCCATGTACAAATAATTTTAGAGTCTAATTATGCACGTTTTTTTTAAAGGCATTGAAATATAATAATTTAATACTTGAATATAACAAAAATATCAAATTTACATTTTTGAATGCAAAATGAGGGTGAATTTATCATTTTTGTTATAATTATTATATTTTAAATTATTTTAAAAAAATATGCACAATTAAACTGTACAATTATTTGTGAAGGAAAGAGAATTTAACAAATCACTGTATAATTGCCGAAATATTTACTATCCTCCATCTCTTTTTTCTCCTACATGTAACCATTCATTCCTTTCTCAATTCACATTGTTAATTTCTTTCTATTTCACTCATTTTTATTAAATATTATAATTTTAAATTCATCAAATATATTTTTATTTGTTATACACATGCGATGAGCTTATAAAATATGCTTCAAAATGGATATTGGCATGTAAATTAATTATTTGGTACAAGTTATTTCAAAATATAATAATTTTGGTAATCAACATTGATCTTAAATATAACTATTATCTATATAAATAATACGTAAAGAAATATAAAAAATTATAATTAAGATCATATTTAATAGATAAAATAGCTAATATGATACAAATCTAGACGAATATAGAATAGATAAAATAGAAAAACGAGCTTTTTGGAATTATTTTAGATGTTTTGTTTAGCAAAGCTGATGTGAAAGTTGCCACAATTTTGTGACGGGGAAGGGATAATTTGGGGAGAAGACCAAGTTGAGAATGTAAGGGTGAAGGAGACGTTGAGGAAAGGGCGACAAGCTGGAACTAAGTCATTAAACATTTCATGTATAAGGGCGCTTCCGCTTCCTATTCTTACCCTTGTTCTCGCTCTTATTGTTACCGTTGTTTGAACTATAATACTAACACTCTCACATTTCTGTTCTCGCTTCCGTTCCCACTCCCGCTCCCGCTCCCACCTGCCGACATCGTAACCTAACTCTGGAATTTGTTGTGTGACGTGGAGCAGTGAGTGAGCACCTAGTGGACCATTTTGTATAGGCTGGGGTGCCCATGAGATTGGATCATATGAAAAGAGATCGTGTGAGCTCACGCACTTGGGTTTACTGGTATTGTAATCCTTGTAGACGACGAGGTAGCTCTTGGGTTCGCATTTAACTTGTGAGTCGTGAGCTGCCGCTTAGTTAATCGCTATTACCATTACTGCCACGCTGGCACCTCCCCATCCTCCAACTGGTCTTCTCGTTAATACCACTCACTCCTCATATCAATCATGCACAACTTTGCATTGTAATATAGAATCATTAGTCTTTGTTAAAATTTGGTAATGTAATTAAACATACAAAATTAATTTATACATATAAATTAGTTATATTGAAAATTTGTACAAAGTAATTTTGTATGATTAGTAATTAAATCACCTTGTCATGCACCCTACCTTCCTATAAAATAGGTGACGTAGTTAATTGTTAACTATGGAAAACTAATTTTTATTAAACTAGTTTGTCAATGTATCATTATTCTTTTTCAAAATTAACTACTGAAAATTGATTTATTTATTTTTTATAAATTGAATAACTTTTTAAAATAAATCTTGAAGGAGCTAATAAGAATATCTCCAATAAAAAGCAAAATAATATATTTAAAAAGGGTCATCGTTAATTTTGCTGAACGCATCACATGGGAAAATAAATGGCAACAATCTATTAAAAAATTACAAATACTTGTGGCCATTTTCATAATGTTGATTCTTATCAAAATTCATTTTTCAAAACATATTTTTGAAAGTTTATTTTAAGAACAGATATAATTATAGTGAATGATAAAAATTATTTTGATAAATCAAATGCCTTTGCGGATCTTACAATATGTAACTTCTTTTGAACCATTATATGACAAGCTCCAAATTACTAGTCGTACTGGGTATTTGGTTGCTTGTGCTATACAAAAATATTAAAACAAGACCGTTTCTCGTTGTGTTTTTTTTGATACCCATCCCACACTAATGGATATCGCTTATACATATAGAGAAATTTTTTTATTCACGTGATGTAACGTTTTTCATGAATATTTTTTCCTTTGCAGCACATGTTGAAACTAATTTAACTGCTGTAAATGACAAAGTTGACCCAATTTTTCTCTTTTATCTAGCTTATGTCCCACCTTCCGGTTCTCTACCCAGTTCACAAACCCATAATGGACTACCCTATCTACGACTAGGGTTGAAAATTGGGTTAAATTATATTGATTAATTCTAAATAAATTCAAATCATATATGTTTGGGTTGGTTTAGAACTGAATTAGAATATGTTTGGGTTAAAACTTAAAATTAATAATTTGGTTTGGGTTCATTTTTAGTTGGGTCCGATTATGGTTTGGATTGTATCCGGTTTGGTTGGAGTATAGATCCTGATTTTGTTATCTTAAACTATTTCTGTTATTAGATTATAAATGTTAAATTCTTTTTTGATAAAACTACAATCTAGAGTGATGATCCTTGTGCTTAAGCTGCTAATCAGATCTATTTCGGTCTTCTTTGATATTTATTATACACGTTAGTTTGGTGGGGAGGTGGTAAAATGGAATGGTTTTGTTACGCACCGTGTTGAATGAATAGAAAATATTAACCTGGAGAATAGGAAATATTAACCTGGAGATTCGTAAGATTGACAAGATAGATTTTTTGTTTGAATGCTCCTTGAAATGGTGTTTTGTGAAAATTTTAAGTAATTTTTAGAAACAGATTTGTAGGCTTGTGAAGTGTGCGTTTTATGTTTTGAAATAAAAAAAGAAAGCTGGAATTTCTTTCGTTCATAGAGATCTTATGGTTAACAGCAACATAAACTGAGCTATTCCAGCTTCATTTCTATATTATAAAGTTATACAAATCACATCAACTATTTTATTTTTAATGAAAGTGAAAAACACAACATAACAATTTAGTAATTCCAAAACATCTTCTAGAACTTATAAAAGTTTATTTCAACTTTTAGTAAAAACTTTCTCAAAATATAAATAATATCTACCAATAATAATAATAAAAACAGAATATTGGGTTCGGTTGGGTGGATCAATTTTGGTTCATTTTGGGTTTTGGGTTGGGTTGAAAATATTTTGACTTGTGTTTGAATTGGATTAAGAGCAATTGTGGTTTGATTTGGGTTATTTAATTTTGGTTTGGATTGATTTGGTTTGGGTGAGACCAATTGCCATCTCTACCCACGACCCACCGATCTTACAAACCAACAGTCATACAATAACCCCAAATCCCCAGCCCATCTCTTGCTCATGGGTCACAAATCCCAACTCACACTACCCCCGAGACCCTCCTCCAAATCGACCCAATCCGCAACTCGCTGCTGCCGCCCCAACT
>MKEJ01094763.1:0-14689 GCA_001753735.1 Embelia ribes
AAAATTCTCTCTAAATTTCTGGGATGTTACACAAACTATGGGCCTATTATTGATTTTTTCCTTATATGAACAAGTGGATTACTCTTATAGTTTTCTCACTCAAAATACGAACAGTACTGAATCTCATTTAGAGAATCCTTCTGTGCCTTGTTCTGGTCAGATTTATAGAGAGATGCCAGATAATCTAGATGTTAGTTGGGATAATCTAGAGAATTATAATCTGAATTTTGAAGATGAGTTGGTATGAGAAGTGGATGAAAAACTTATTAGAGTGGGTAAGAGGCTAAGTTAGAGTGCCTATTATTTTGAGATAGGGAAAAATTCAATATAGGTGGCTTAGAAAGGTGGCTAGTTAGTTGATAATATATGCATACGAGAAACATCATGAGTGAAAATAAATTTATGTCTACAAATAAGTTGGAGGGAGGGTGTCTACTTTGTAAAAAAGGTAAAACACGGGGCTATAATGAGAGAGGTTATGATAGGAAAGTACTTGTACTGCTAGATTTGATCTACCTAAGTATGGTTGACCTTTTTTCTTGGAGTTATTTGTTGTATATTAGTTTTTTTTTATTTTATTTTATTTTTATTTTTATTTTTTTGGTGCATAGTTGTTTGTTTTAGTTACTATTATTTTTCTTTATTACATCTTCTTATTTGGACCATAGGGGACTATGCTCGATTTAGATTGGGAGGTATACATCTTTAAATTCAGCCAAAATTTTAAAAAAATAAAAATATACTACTTTTCTTTTATTTTTCTTAAAAAAAGGGCCAAAATTTCAAATTGAAATATGGTATAACTACTTATATTTAGCGCAGAGTCTGTGTTTTGACATATACTATCTTGAATGATGCACTAGATCGTTGCAGGGGCTAATTTTTTGATACCTGTTCCCAATCCTTCCCTTGCAATGTTTATTTATAAGCTTTATTTTTATTTCATGCTATCTTTATTTATCATGCATATTGGCATGATTTATTGAGAAAAAAATAAGGAGAAATAAAGTAGAACTTGTAAAAAAAACAGGTTGGAAAAGTTTGAGAAATAATCTTGTGAATGTGCATATTTGAGTTCCAAAGATTTTTGAATAAATATTTTGAGTTGTCTTAAATAGATGGGAATGAAGTTGGTTTATTACTTTAACTTAATTGGATAGACTTGTATATTGAATTCAGAGAATGCCATTTAAAGGAGATTAGCTAAGAAATTACTAGAGCACATAACTTAAAAATAGATTGAAGAGAGTATATAAGTGAACTATTTTTTAAAGAAACAAGATTCTCTAAATATGAATTTTAAGAAGGGTGATTTAAATTTTTTAATACCTAAAATTGTGCTTAATTATTGAAGTAATAGTTGAAGAGATCAAAGAAGCCCACGGTGGTAGAAATAAATACGCCATTTATATAGCCCGAGGTAGATGTGGACGTAAAGGGCTATTCATGATCCTAAAAGGGTAATAGAACGTGGAGAAAAATGGTTGGAAATTAAGTACTCTACCATCGAGAGTTACGTGGTGGAAGTGTCACAGAAATAAGGTATAAAGCACAAGACAAACCTTATCGATAAGTGTTTTGAGTCTAATTATGGATAGAAAGTATAGTCATATATGGTCTTGTCATTTCATTTTAAATCGGATCTAAGTCTTGTTGAAATCTTAAATAAGCAATAGTAGGTGGTATGATTTGAGTATAATTGAAGGGTATATTCTTGCAGATTGGGTGGTAAATTAACGGAATGTCCATTTTCTTAGGATTAACTAGTTAAAGTAGTAAATTTTCTTGGGTTTTATTATTAAAAATTGGAACTCATATTTATGTTATTTGTGGGTGTCGTCTTGATAAGCCCTCACGAGAGTATAACTCGTGTACTAGTAATATAAGGGATTAAAAGTTTCGTGCATACACAAAATGCATTCGTGATTTCTATGAAAATGAGTTAAGTTTGTTTTTATTTTTTATTTGACACCTTTTGGAGGCATTTTTATTTTATTTTATTTTATTTTTTATTTGGAGTTGCATGCTTTTAATGGTTGTATACCTTAGAGATGTTTGAATCGCTCGTGACTAGCAATGTATAGGTATTGGGTGTGATTAAGGCTTAAAAACTACATATTTAAGGTACTAAAATAGTGCATTTGTAGAACGTAAAGTGTAATTAATGCATAATATGCAAAGAATTGTGACATATGCGTTTCAAGTACAAGCAAAGAAAATGCACGGTTTTAGCCCAATATTGGAGCAAAAATTAGCAAAGTGAATTTTTTGTATATCATTAGCAAGTGTTTAAAAAAATCCGATGTTAATAGGGTTTATTCTCCTATCAAGCTTGGTTCCGGTGCGTAAATTTTTGAAATATTGTTCTAATGGTTCAGACAAAGATCGATTTAGATGTTCCTAACTCTAATTATAAAGTTTCTCGTGAAAGGGTATAAAACTCTCAAAATGGCACGAATAAGCGAACTTTTAAATCAATGGATCGATCAAATGAAAAGGTGAGGATCAAAGTTGTAATATTTAGAAAGTTTTATTTCATATGGGCCGCGGCTGACAAAGTAGAAAATAAAATAAAAAGAATAAATTACAAAAAAAAAAAAAAAAGCCTAGGTTTTACCTAAGATGACATATAATAATAATAATAATGATAATAATTAAGAAGGGGTCTGCCGCAATTTTTTTGACATGGCAGAGCCATTTAGAATCAAACCAACAATTCCGGTTTTCTTCTTTTGTTTTGTACAATTATTATTATTTTTTTTAATGTCGTTTAATTTTAACCACATGAAATTTGGTCAAAGTTGGGGAGTTTGTGGACACCTAGTGCATTTGAGAGCGATGGTCAAAATGGGATTTAACGATATCCTCTTGTCTAATCTTAATAAAAATATTTAATTACCATATGCAGATTATGGATTACAAATTTGCTTTGATAATGACTTGTCTAAATTCAGTTGGCCACTAATTAATAATCTTTCAGTCGTGAAATAATTGTCTATTTAATAAACACACAGTTTTAAGTAATTATTAAAAAATAAAATTATACATAGAAAATGACCTAAAATACTACTTTTTTTCTTTATTCTATTTTGTCCCTTGTGCACATGTAAATCCCTATATTTTGCAATGAATTTATTGCAGTAAAATAAAAATAAACAATTATTTTTGGATATTTTAAAAAAAAAAGAGCTTACTATTTATGAACGGGTGAGTAGTAAAGAGAAAAATAGGAGAATTATGTGTAACATATGCAACATTATTCAATTTCTAGCAATGTAATTCCCAATTGAAATTTTTATCCTATTAATTAGTTTGTTGACATGTCAAGTATAATATTAATTGAGTAATTAATGCAATATATTTAGAAATAACTAAGATCCAATTTTTTTTTTTTTTTTTTGGTCATGCCAACTGGTTAAAGAATCTGGTAAGTTTTTTTAGGTAATAGTATTATTTCTCATTTTTATTTTTACTTTGCCATTTTATACTTATGTTTAGCTTTTTCCTTTTGGCTTATTCCATGTCTTTGAGCGATCGCAGGAAGCTGAATACTTTTCATAGTTTTATACACACTTGAGTGGCAAAGTTATGAACATTTATCTATTCCTTAATGTGGGAACTATTAACAAGATTTAACATTTAAGGGATATAATGTAATATTATACATATAAAAAATTAGTTACACATTGGTATGTATGGATATTATTATTCTACTAAATATATCACCACTTATATAGTTTAAGTGAACTCGTTCCCTTATTTGTGAATCTTGAGTTCGCCATTGGTTAGCTATATTATATTTTTTTTGAATAAAAGTATTTTTTTTTAAAATTACATTTCCTCCCACATAAATGAGGTAATTAAGTTCTTTTAATGCAAACTTTCCCAAAATTGAGATTTTGGACCAAAATCTGACCAATTTCTTTTTTCCATTTCAAAAGAAAGCCATCAAAAATTTAGATTGGTTTCCCATTCCGGTGATGAGCTTCTCAATTATTTTGTTGGTGGAAATATTTTAGCTTTTCCTAAAGGGAACTTTTAGGACTAATAATTCAAAATGTTAACCACTTCAGTAAGATAACAAAGAAAAACAACAAAAGCTTTATGATTTCTCTTATTTAAATTAAAAGATATAACATCATTAAAGACATTTACTGGTGGACAAATATTATCTACAAAATTTGCACAACTCTCATTCAAATACAGGATTGAATCACGCAGCAATGGGATTGAATTGGATCTAATTTTGCACGCACGGTACCGATAAACTAAGGCCTAGTTTGGGAATCCTCGTACTTTTGATAATCTGCTTTTCAAATTTGTTTTTTTAAAATTGATTCTAAAAAAATTATAATACTAGTAATTGTCAAATAAATTATTAAAATCGATAAGAAGCGTGCTATTTGGTAAAGTATTATTTTTTATTATAAAAAATAGAAAAATAAGTATATAAGAAATGTAATAAATATAATTAAGTTTATTTTGGTAATTAATGATAAAAAAAAGCATAAACAAATTTTCAAAGCACCCTTGAGGCTATTTCAAAAAGCACAATCATAAAAATAGAAGCAAATTATGAAATGCAGGTGCTGAAACTATACCAAACATCTTAGGCCACAATTTCTGAAAAAAGGAAAAAGGAAGTAGATGACAAATAGCAACAACAAATAGGCCCTAACTCGGTGCGCACATAATAGACACAAATTAATAGCATATAGTTTTTTGTAAAGTCAAAAAGTAACTTTTTGAAATTTGAATGAAATACGAAAGATCAAATTTATTCTTATTTTTGTTTGTTTTATTCTCACATCTTTTAATTATGAATAGAAATGTTAATCATGTAATTGATTTACAATAATTAATCATTTTAAAATAAAAAAATGCATAATATCTTTGGAGATTTTAAAATAATTAGTGTGTACCGTTGGACAAAAAGTTAGAAGGTAATGAAGAGTTTGGACTGTGAATACAAATATTATTTTTACAAAAGAAGTCTATTTTGGGTCTAAGCTCCAAGAATTATCATGCTTAGAAAGGAATAAGTCCAGTAAGATGGGAAGACGATTAGAGTTAGTATTACTGATGTGTTTAACAATTGCATTTGGACAAATTTCTGTCCAATTAAAGGTAGCAAAATCCTTATCTAACCACTGTTAATGTGAGAATTACCAAATTGGTTATTATGCCAAGTAAATTTAGGGTCTACAGAACCTAAATTAACTATGGAACATGAATCAATAAAATTTTTAAAATTTCCCTTTTTATTGGTGAATTAATAGAAACTCCTATATTTTCAGTATGTGTTAAGGTAGCATTAAAGTCCCAAATCAGGATCCAAGGTATAGAAATGTTCCCATAAATTAAACATAGATTGGACCATACAAATTGTTGTAAGTTTACCTATAGATAGTTATAAATAGTATAGAGATCGAAAGATCTAGTTAAGCTAGGGAAGGAGACCTCCATTATGACAACCCTGGAATTTATGCACATCTAGTGGATGCTAAGGCAGTGGTAGTTCCAACGAACCCAGATGCCTCTAGCTAGTCCTTCTACTAGTACCACTGCTTGCGATCCGAGCTAATCCATCATGTTTCTGGCTCTCTTCGGTTGCACTCTGGTGTCCATTATGATCACAATTTAGGGCTGATAGGTCACAACATCTGTAACGTCCCATAAATTTGTGCAATTTTTTTGCAATTATAATAATATTATCAATTACCCTTAGTGATATTATTTATTCTCGTCATTGCATTCGTAGTTATTGTTCGTTGCACTTGTGGTCGTCGGATTGCCTTTCATTATTGCACTATGCATGTCATAGTCGGGGATTATGATTCATTGTCATGAGGATGCATTCATAGTATGACACATTTTTTGAGGTTGTAGGAACCCATTCATCGTAATTTCGATGGTTGTTTGGAGTGTTTCGTCGGAGTTTGTCAGTAGTCACCTTAAGTCGCGTGGGATGTATTTTAAGCACTCAAATGGCCGTCGAAAAGTTGGGAAATTCTTCTATTAGCATCTATGAGTGATTATAAGTGTTTTCAGAAGCTATCAAAAAAATTTGCGGGAAGGTAAAATTCCCATAGGTACGATCGATCCAACTACCTATTGGATCAATCCAAAAATTCAAACCGATCGATCCAACTGGTCAACTTCGAACTAAAATGTGTTGACACAAACACTTTTTTCCCATTTCTATTTTCTTCATTTTTTAGCTTGAATCATCTAGTTTCACTCACTTCTCGAGGATCAAATATTGATATTTAGACTCCTTGTCTCAATGGGAATATTTTGGCATAAGTTTTCCTAATTTCTTTTCTCATTTGTTCTACATCGATTTGCCAGTCATTTTGACTTGTGAAATTAAATTAGTCAAACTTCTTCTTGATGATTTGTAGATCATTTTTTTGTCTAGGTTTTGGATCATCCGAGGCTCATAGCTAGATCAAACCTGAGACGCAAGAAGAGGGATCTTGGGGCAAACTTTCTAGCCTTATTCGGAGCCTTTAGGAGGCTTTGTAGGTACATGTAGATTGTAAATAGCAATTTATATATCGAGAGTATGGGTGTTTTGTTATATATTCATGCCTGTTTTCGTAGTGTAAATTCATAGACAATATTATGAATTGTTATTTATGTGTTCAACTCGTAGTGGATTGTGGCATTAATTTACTCAATAATATTATTGTATGAATGTCATGGCATTGATATGTATTGTTTCCCAATAATATCATATGATATTATCGTAATAAATTTCATGGCATTTGTTATATTGTTACACCAATATTATCATGTATCATCGTAGCATTTCGTAAAAATAGTAATGTAGCATTATTATTATTATCGTGGCATAATTCGGAATATTGAAATATTATTACTCTCATTATATCACGATATTCGTAGTCGTTGAGATCTTAATCGAGGACATTCTTGATATTCATAGACTTTTTGTAACAAAATTTATAGGAAAATATAGTTGTTCCTATTCGTAGTATATTCGTAGTTTTGAAGGATAAAAAGGGAATGCTTCTTGTAGAAATAAAAGAAAAGCCATTCGTGGAAATTTGAAAAGCATGAATATCATAAAATCGTTGTATTGTGGTTGTTTATTATAACATTGGCATTAATAGGAAATTGAGTCATTTTCTATTTCTTTTTAGGACACAAGTATTACCTTATTCTATTATGGAAAACTCGTGAATTTACCCTTTGGGGATTGTAGATAAGCTTGGGGACATACACCCCTACCGTGAAAGCCGAAAAACCTGCGCAGGGAGAGACCTTCAATTACTCTGGTATTAATGCACCTTAAAGTCGGGCTTATGAATAATGTCGCACAAGATATGTCGATTGTAGGCTGGACATTCGTAGTTCGCCCTAAAACTTTTGTAGAGATACTAGTCCTACTTTCGACTTGATTCGTAATCGTAGTCATAGTATTCGTCGGTAGCATGTATTCATTCTTATAAATAAGCATTTACATATTTACATTCGTAGCATTCGTAGTTCATTTATATTTACTTACATGATTATCGTTGATAGTATGATCATTTACTTATTTTCAAAGCCTGGTTGTACTTTATTTTGTTGTAACATGTACATAATTATCGAGACCTCATAGCCTCATACCTAAATTGTTGATTGGCCATCTGACCCGTATACTTTTCTTTTTTTCATATATCATATATAGAATTGTTTACAGGCTTGGAGGAAAGAGATGATCATGCTTAGGTATGGACTTGAAGATGGCATTAGCAGTTATTTTGTAGTCGTAGCCTCAGATGTACATGTATATTTTGTTGTCGAAGTTGTAGCATAGTTGGATACGTACACTTATTTTTGTCAAGAATGTGGCTTGAGACTTTCTTTTATGTAGTATTGGCACTGGTCTTCCTACTTTTTTATTTTGTGTAGTGTTGGCACTATCTTTCCTACTTTTTCTTTCTGCTGTGTATATGTATGTAAACTGGAGGTGGACTATAATGGCCACTCTGGGATGCTGTAGCTATTATGGAAACATTATGTACATATTTAGACTTTGTTGTATATTGGGCTCATGGAAATATAGTTAAAATTTTGTATTTACTTTCATATTCAATTTTCATTGATTTTGTTTATGGCTACTTTATATTCAAACTCATATCCCTGGGTATTTATGGGGAAATTCAAGGTGTGACAACATCATTTCTGGCTTTAACTAAAAACTCATATCTACTAGCATCTATACAGTTCCAAGTGAACACTCTCATCTTATGCAATTGAGGGGGTATTTGAGGAGGGTGGACTACCTCATCTGATGAGCACAGGGGGCAAACACACTTGTCCTTGGTGTTGGAATTCCCATTGGTTGGGGAATCTCGTTTCGAGCCTGAAAAAGATAGAACTGATATTGGGTTTTCGGGTTGAGTAGCAGATGCTCTAGTTATTAATAGATTTCAATAGAAAATCTTGAATTTATTGTGAGGTGGCAGAACACCTCTAGTTGGTTGTCCAGGGGCTTGAATACATAGTAAAAGGGGTGTGGGTTCATTAGCTTACCTCTCGGGATCAAATCCAAAGAAAGTGGCAGTAGCCATAGCTCCCTTAGTCATCGATTTATAACGAGGAGGGGCAACTGGGAATTAGAAGGGTGTAATGCAACCCTTAGTCTAACAACCTCAATCAATACAATTCCACACAATTACAATGCAATATGAATTCACACAACTTTTTTGGGGCAATTTTTTGATATTAACCTCACAAATTACAACTGAGACTTTAAAGTCTTAAGGAAAGATTAAGCTCGAAATGAAAATAAAAATAAGGAAAATTACAGCTGAGTTTTTTTCATGCCTTCTACTTATCCTAACAGTTCCAATTTATCTCTCTTGATTTGGATAGGTGGCATCTCCTTTTTAGTTAGCCCCATGATGACGTGGCGCATATCTAGACCATCAATTGTTGTGGTAGATGGACTGCCCAAATTGTGTGATGCTTCTCTACAATTGGCTCTGTTAGGGTTTAGGTTAGAATTTTCTATGTGGTATGCTTTTACTTCATTGCCCTTGCCTTTAAGAGATATTTTCCCTTCAACCAGACACATGTCTTCTTCTGCACCACGTTTAGCTTCCCATGTATGAGCTATATCTCTGTTTGTATGTATAACTTTACCCTGGTTAATGCCAACCTGAGTAGACAGATTATGGTAGAGACAACTGTCACCATTTTGGCCATCCCTCATTGAGATTTGAGGGCCTATATTGCTTTCCACTTTATGAGATATTTGATTCTTATTTATCCCACCTCTTGACCTACTATGTTCCATTGTCATCTCCCTCCCTCTCTTTCTTCCCATAGTTCTCTCCACAACTTCTTTCTTTATTTTTTCGATCAATTTTTCGGCTAAGTCTACCTTTATGCCAACTCTGGTAGTTCCTTGATATGCATCCTTCTCTTCTCTTCTCTTCTCTTATAAACAATGGTGGATTTATATTTTATCATTTCTTCTTCTTTTCCTTCAATATAAACTTGATCTTTCTTATTTACCTTTACTAACTCTGTCTCTTAATGTTTGTTTTGCGAGGAACTTTTGGCTAAAGGTCCTCTGTTACTGGAGAAGAATCCTCACAACTCCCTTTTCCTTGAAAAACTACCTTGTTCTCAAGGTGGGAATAATGATGGTTGATCTTGTAGCGATTTTTCCACAAGGCATCAAACTCTTTTTGCCTTTTCTAATAGACCAAAACTTCAATTTTTGGTCTCCCTTTCTTCACAACTGCTCTAGATTGAAGTATTCTTTGAGGTACAGGTAAAATCTCTTCCCTTTCAGTTATTTTAAGTAAGCAACTGAGTAGAACATCCTTTATTTTAAAGTAGACTTCAACTATGAAACATGAAAAGTTGGATGAATAGAACTACCTGGTGGAAGTAATAATTTATAAGCTTAAGAAACCACCCTTTGTATAACTTAATAATGTCCATAAAACCATTGAGAAAGCTTTAAACGTTTTCTCCTCACCGTGGACTGTTATCTTATGGCTGTAATTTTAAATAAACCCAATCCCATTCTTCAATGATCCTATCTTTTCTTCCTTGTTTGGCATATTTTTGCATTCTTAGCTGAGCTTGTAATAACTAAAATTTAAGTGTATTGACAACTCCTACCATTCTTGTAACTAATTGACCAAATTTGTGGGAGTGGATTTGGGTAATTGGTAGTGGCTAAGCTTAGGAGGATTTTTCCTATATACAGCTTTGCAGGGGCACATCTTAATTGTAGAATGATGGGAGGTATTATAACACCATTCAGCTAAGTAAAGCAATTGTACCCATGATTTAGGTTTATGAGATGTGAAATATCTTAAGTAAGTTTCAAGGGCCTTATTTACAATTTCATTTTGACTATATATTTGAGGGTGATAAGTTGTACTGCAAGGTAACTTGTATCCCATCAATTTAAACAAATTTGCTTAAAACTGTCTAGTAAATATAAGATCCTTATATGAAACTATGGATTGTGAAAGCCCATGCAGTCTGTAAATGTTTTGCCTAAACTTTTGGCCCAACTTTTCTTTAGTATAAGGATTTTATAATGGAGTAATATGTGCATACTTTGAGAGCCTATCTACTACTACCAAAATTACTGTTCTTCGTTGAGAGTTAGACAACCCTTCAATGAATTCTATTGATAGATGTAACCGAGTATCAGGGGGTACATGAAAGGATTGTGGCAGGGGTAGTAACAATCTTGAGGGGTGAGATTGCTCAAACTCGTTATCTTGACAGGTGGAGCACGTATTTACATATTCCTTGACATAGGTTTTGAGTCCAAACCAAACAAAACTTCCTTATAAACTTTTTTGAAGTGTCTTTAAAACTTCCCATGCCTAATAGAAGGATCCTCATGTAAATAAGCTAACACTTTCTTTCTCAGCTGATTATCCTTGGGCATTACTATTCTATCTCCCATTGATATGATTCTCCCTTGCAGGTGACACTGAGGAAGGGATTTTGGATTTTGAGACAAAGAGCTTTTGAAAAATAAGTAATTGTTATCCTTCTTGGTTGTTTCTTTGGTTTCTTCAAATAGGTATGGGACTGGCTCTACTACTTGTAATTTTGAGACTGATATGTGATTATCTAATGATTCTTCCTTAATCCTAGGCAATGCATATGCCACCTTATTTGTAATTTCTTGTTTATATGCAATTCTGAAGTAATACCTTAATAACTTTGATAACCACTTCTGCTAAACTAGTGTCCCAATCTTTTTTTCAATAAAAACTTCAAACTTTGGTAATCTGTCTTTATAACATCCCCTTTCCCAAATAGATAAGGTCTCCACTTCTCTATAACTTGTATAAAGGCATACAATTCCTTCTAATAAGTTGATAACTACAAACATTTTCCCTTAATCCCTTGATTGAATAAGGAAATAGGCCTACCTTCTTGCATCAAAATTGTACCTACCCCTTACCTAGAAGCAACACATTCAATAATGAAAGTCTTATTAAAATATAGTAGCGATAGTGCAAGAGCAGTTGTGACTGCTGTTTGTAGTGCTTCAAAAGCAGTGGTGGCTATAGGCCTCCAATAGAAGGAATTCTTTCTTCATAGGTTAGTTAAGGGTATATCTATACCCCTTTAGCCTTATATGAAACTTCTATAGTAGTTTGTCAGCCCCAAGAACCCCCTCAAACCTTTAATAGTTTTAGGTACGGGTCAAGAAAGCATATCTTTCACACATTTACTTGAGATTAAATGCCCTAAGTAATTTACTTCTTCCATTGGCAAATAATTTTTGAACACCCATCACTTTAAGAGTTAATTCCAAATGTGTCACATGTGATAACATATAAGGGTTGTAAATAAGGAAATCATCAAAGAATACTAAAATAAATGTTTTTAGGTATGGTTTGAATACCTAATTTATCAGGCTTCGAAATATTGCAGGTGCATTTGTGAGGCCAAAGGATATTAGTAAGAACTCATAGTGTCCTTGATGAGTTTTGAATGCTATCTTGGAAATGTCCTCCTTTGCCATCCTGATTTAGTGGTAGCCAGACCTTAAAGCTAGTTTACTTAATACTTAAGCACCAACCAATTCATCCAATAGTTCACCTACAATAGGTAAGAGGTATTTATCCTTCACTGTTGCCTTATTTAAAGCTTTGTAATCAATGCATAGTCTCCTTATTTTATATGAGGTTGGAGATGAAAAGGGAGACTAACTATATCTTATAAATCCCAGCTTCAACAACTCATCTACTAACTTCTCAATTTCTTTTCTTTGACTATAGGGGTACTTGTATGGCCTCACAGATATGGGGTTAGTCCCTTGATAGAGGACTATGTGATGTTCATGGTTTTTGTGAGAGACAATCCTTTGGGTTCCCCAAACACCCTTATATAATCTCTCAACACCCCTTTGACTTTAGTGTCTAAATCAATTATAAGACTAGTTTAGTCAACTTATAGTTGTAGTAAATAATTGGGAGGTTCCATCTTAGACTTCAACCCTATGTCATGAATGCCTTGTAAACATATCCTCATGCTTTTGATTTCCAATTCCACAGTCAAATTTTGGAAATCACAAAGTATAGGACCCAACTGCTTTATTCACTGTATTCTTAACACTGCATCAAATCCAATTAGGGGTAGTAGTAAAAACTTATTGTGGAACAATTAACCCTGAACTTGGATGGGAAGAGAAGCACAACTTCCTTGACTTAATAAAACATCCCCATTGGCCACCTTTACTTGTAAGGGTCCTTTGTTACTTGGGTTTATGTGCAATTTAGCTGCTAGAGTAGTATCCAAGAAGTTATATGTGCTTCCAATATCAACCAATAATAATGCTCTTTGTCCTTGGATAAAACTATCTAGCCTTAGGGAAACATTGTTTGATGGAGGACTATGCGATGTTCATGGTTTTTGTGAAGAGACAATCCTCTGGGTTCCCCAAACACCCATGCATAATCTCTCAACACCCCTTTGACTTTAGGGTCTAAATCAGTTATAAGACTAGTCTGGTCAACTTATAATTGTAGTAAATAATTGGGAGGTTCCATCATAGACTTCAACCCTGTGTCATGAATGCCTTGTAAGCATATCCTCCTGCTTTTGATTTCCAATTCCACAGTCAAATTTTGGAAATCACAAAGAATAGGACCCAACTGCTTTAGTCATTGTATTCCTAATACTGCATCATATCCAACTAGGGGTACTAGTAAAAACTTACTGTGGAACAATTGACCCTGAACTTGGATGGGCAGAGAAACACAATTGCCTTAACTTAATAAAACATCCCCATTGGCCACCTTTACTTGTAAGGGTCCTTTGTTACTTAAGTTCATGTGCAATTTAACTGCTGAGTAGTATCCAAGAAGTTATGTGTTCTTCCAATATCAACCAATAATAATGCTCTCTGTCCTTGGATAAAACTATCTAGCCTTAGGGAAACATTGTCACCCCCCCCAATAAGGCCTGGCAAGTAATCGTGGGATGGATATCAAAATTTAAGGTAATTCCTTCTTCCTTATCCTCTTCCTTCCTTTCTAATTCTTTTTCACCACCTTCTACTGGAACTATTTTCATTAGAAACAATTTAGGATTCTTGCACATATGTCCTTTATGCCAACTTTTCACAATTATAACATAAATTCTTCTTCCTTCTCATTTTGCTTATGCAAGAGTCAATCTTTTAATTGGCAAGGATGTAGTATGGTGAATCAAATGAGGTTTGGGAGGCTAGTTGGTGAACCTAATTTTTACTTAGGATTGATTATGTGATTGTTTCTTATACAAGGACTTCTTGGTAACTACTAAATTCGCTTTCTGTAATTTAGCTAATACATAAGCGTTGATAACTGTATTAGGGTGTAACATCTTCATTGATATTCTAATGTTACCCTTTAACCCATTTAAGAAGAAACTTAATTTCAATAGCTTATTAAGGCCCTTATTTACTACTTCTTCAAGCAAACTTTTATAGTCAACCATAAAATAAGTTTGATTACGTTTTATAAGTACCCCTATAGGATCAGTAAAGTGACTGGTGCTGATCCTAGCCTATAAATCTAACACAAACTGTTCCCAAGTGCTCAAACCGCTAGAATGCATCAAATCCTAGAATCATACTAATGCTTTACCCTCTAAATGCATTGCCACTATAGACAACTTCTATACTTCTGGTATTTGATAATGACTAAAAAAGTGTTACACCTTATAGAATCATTCTTCTATCTTTTCTCCATAAAAAATGGGAAAATCCAATTTAATAGTTCACATATGTATATTTGCAGGTTCCCCAGGGCTTCTATGAAAGCTTTGATTCATAGTATAGATAGATGGGGGTATTTGTAGGGGATTTAGGGTAGGCTGTGGAGGTGGCCAATTCATCTGTATTAGAGTTGGGAGTTGATAACTGGGATTAAATTTAGGGATGTGAGGTATGAATTGAGACTGGGGGTTAGGTAGTTGAGAACGGGGAAAGAAGTAGGACACATTTTGAGGGTTAGAGTAAGAAGTGTTGCCAAGATAATAATGGTGAGGATGATGTAGTAGGTTGGTATTTAGGTAAATATATTGAGTGGAAAGCATATGAATAGGACTCTTGTTTACGGGTGGTTGTATTGGTGGTGCTAACACTGGAGATGGTAATGGAGATGGTGGTTGAGTAATTAAAGGGTTAGTGACTAAAGTA
>MKEJ01094776.1:0-17083 GCA_001753735.1 Embelia ribes
GTACAGATCTTGTACCAAATTGAATACCGCAAGAAAATTGGCCTTCCCTACTTTGAAATTCTGGTCCATTGACAATTCCAAACACGTCACGTATGTCCGTAAAAGTTTAAAAGAAGAAAAAGACTCCTTCCCATCATAAATCTTTTCACCTTTTTGTTTATCCATGTGGAGATATTTTTTACAGTGTACTTGGTATAAAAATTTCTTGAAAGAAAATGTAACTGAAAAATAATATTTTATAAAAATTATAAATTTATGTGAAAAGATTTTTTTTTCCGTCACATTTTTCCACGAGCAATGAATTTGAAATTGGAAAGCAGAATGCGCCTGTTGATTCTCCTAGGCAATACTTGCACAACAATAGACACAACCCATGGAAAAAAGTAGAGAGTTAAATACAAGCTAACAATTTTCTTCCAATAATAATTCATGTCAGAGGATTTTCATATATTCAAATTGAGAAGCCCTGTCGCGAAAATTATAGCATTGCGGATGGTATTACATCAATACATAACATTCGATCGTGTATAGAACATTATTGGTTTATTACGCTATAACGACTAGATGGAACTAAGATAAAATATTTGCAACAGAACTGCAAAGTGCTTATAATTTCTAAAGCGTGATATAACCATTATTAATCATCCATTCTAAACTCCAATGGTTGTTTACATTCTTCAAGGCCCAATAGGCCCATCCGAACGAAGCCCGGCCCCAAACATCTAATTGGGCCTTGGCAAACCTTTGGTAATCCTCTTTGCTTGCTCCATTCACTTGCCATTCAGCTACCCATTCCCCTGCACAACCCAATTCAATTTTATTCATTTTCACCTCCAGAAAAAAAATTAAAATAATAATAATAAATAAAATAAAATAAAGGAAAAAAATTAGAAAGAAGAAGAAAAACTTCCCGACCATTGATCATAGGTTATTTTATAACATAATTGTCGGGAAGGGAAATGGAAGTGAGGTACGGGAAAAAGAAGCGAAAAACGCGAGTTAATTAGGGAAGAAACGGAAAATATGGATACTTATTCAGAATATAGTAGGAATCTTATTAAAACACACGTTGGCAAGTTTCACTATCATGAAATATATAGCAATAAGCTCGTTTTTCTATAGATTTGATACTTTATATGGACATATTACCTACTCATAATTCAAAAAGGACATAATTTAAAAACTTTTGTTTTCTCGTGAAGTGCCAACTAAAATTTCTCTCCATATATTCATTAATTCTTTGATTTAGTTTTTGAATTAAGATGCATCCATCCAACTTAGTTTAAGTTTCCAAGAGTTACTCTCAAGTTTCCAAATAGTATTTGTAATAATTTTTTGTACATTTCCTACAAGTTTTCAACACGTTTCCTGCAAGTTTCGCATCTCTAGAGTGCATACGCTTGCTTGGAAACATAGTTTTACTTCTAAAATGTGTTGTTCTGTAACTAAGGTTCACAAATCATAAGGTTGAGTTTACAGCTTGGCAACTTAGGTTTTACCCGAGTTGGTTCTTTTATAAATGAGAAGGGTTTTGAAATATGCTAAGGTTGTTAGACATAAGGCCGGTTTTGGAAAAAGCTAGGACTCGACCTATTACATTGGTCGTGTTTTTCTTTAGTGCTTTTGAAATTGGCATATTATAGTTTCATTTGTGCCAGAAGAATAAATGCATAAATAAATTCATTTGAAGTTTAAACTTATTATTTCAATTGAAAAGTTAAAAAACAAAAGTTTTTTAGAAAATTACCTACGAAAGTGAGAGGTCCATTTGCTGTGGTAATCTCACTCAATTGAGTTGACCGGTTGTTGTAGACGAAGTCGATATTTTGCTGAACCGATAAGTTGTCGAACGTACTGGTGTAGAGATTGTAGTAGTGAACATCAATGACAGATCCCTGCAAGCCGTTTGCTAAGGGGAAAAATTCTTTCGGATCAGGTGTACTCAGGCGATTAGACAAGATCACATAGGCCGTAGATGAGTGTTTACGAACAGCTTCATAACCCGCTTTATAGTACTTGTTTAGGCTATCTAGGGTTGCACCCGGTGCGAGTGGCTCGTTGATTAGCTCAACCGCATATAGGCTTGGGTTACTCGCATACCTGCGATCATAATCAGCCAAGTAAACAAAAATTAAATATGTGACTTAACAACATGTCTTTCAAATGATAATAGAGTCTTCAAAAAAAATGATCAACAGATACAATTTACATAGTTAAATAGTGCTTGCTCCTTTATTATGGTGCAGCTAAATAGTAATAGAAAAAGTATTGCAATGCAAAATTTTGATGCATCATTTTTTACGTGCAATTCATACATGTACATACCTGGCAGTTAGAAAGTCGATAACAGAAACAGTCTGTTGAATATTTTGGTCAGTTTTGCCCCAATCTTGGGACCCATCTCTGGTAGAGCTGTGCTCCCAAGGGTTTTGAGAACCAGGTGCTGCATGCAAGTCAATTATCACCTTCACCCCATATTTTCTGCAATAAATCCATTACAATCAATATAAATAAATATCATTCACTCAATAAGAAAATAGGACCAATTAGCAAAAGAAAATGATTAACGTGCAAAAAATTGTGTCCTGAAAGTGTACAAAAACTTATGTAATTAGATTACCCACTGATCCTATTTTTGAAGAAAAGAACAATATTGGTTGTAACTACTCAGGTTCATTTCAAACAATTTTGCTCTTTCAATAAACATAGATAACTTTTTCTTCTCCAATTGCAGTGTGGTTTATTATTAGCTTATCGGCTAATACGAGTGCTCATCCGCATTATAATTATCACACGAATACTTGCATTATGAAAGCAGAGCTCTCCTACTCTGAAGCAATTTCTTTGGGTATACGCGAAGACATACCTTGCCCACAAGAAGGCATTGTCCAAGGCTCGTAAAGACCCTCCTACGTAAGGCTTTGGGGGGGTCGGGTCACTAGCAATCCACCACCCTACTGGTATTCTTACAGCGTTTAGCCCATTGGTCGATATGAATTTGAAATCATCTTCGACTATGTACGTGTTCCAATGATTCTAACAAAATAATCCAAAATGAATTAGTTATAGAGTTATAGATGGTTTAGAAACTAATTGCGATGAAATGAAAAAAAATAAATAAATGGTTCTCCTATTTTTCCCATACAAAATGACTTTAAACAACAATATCATTTGTCATTTTCATTCATACGTATGGATTAAGAGCTTACCTTCATAACTTGAGCCGCGGCTTGACCATAGCCGTTGGTGATTTGATATTCACCTTGGAGTCCCCCTGTTCTCGTTACTACGAAAACAGAGGGATCATCGTCTCCCCAACTACCGTCTCCTGTCGAATCAGCTGTCACTAATACCTCCGATTTTGCCTAACCAAATTAAGGGGGGAAAGTAAGATAGTATGCTAAGCTAAATCTATTCATTACATTAAAACATGCATTTTCATCAGAAATATAGCAGAAACATATATTTTCTACGAAGAGTCTCGAGAATATGGATTATGGGAAAATACTTTTATTACTTAAAACGTGATTATTGACATTTTTCAATTTTTGAAATAATAAGTAGAAGACTCCTTGATAGAAATATATACAAACGGATTAGAAACAAAAAATGAAATATAATAAAAAATAAAAGAGAGGAGAAAAGGCATACATACATACAAAAAAAAAATGTATTTAGTAACTATTTGTAGGAAGTAGGGCCCCTTTGATTAAGACAACCCATTGCCCCATCATTGAATAGTCCACATCTCATACCACACCATACGGAGTTAATATTTTGAATTATCGTTTGAGACTCCGGTTTATATGTATGTATGTATATATATATGTATGTATGTATATATATTATGAGAAGAGGGCCGCAGCAGCTTCAATTTATAGATCCCTGTATGGGCTCCGGAGCCCTTGATTGCTTGAGAATGAATTGGGCCCCTCTATTACTACACAATCCAATCATTAGGAATTTATTGATGGAGTCCCATTGGTTTGTGTTTATAGGGCTTGCTTTACTAAATAGGGTTATAAATTAAATGAGCTGAGCCGACGGTTAATCTATTCAGACTCGGCTTTATTTATTTTAAGGCTTTGCTTAGGCTCGGCTCATTTATTATATGAGTCCTATTTATTTGTTCAAATTCGGATTATACGAGTCCGAGCCAAACACGAGTCAAGCCGGAGTCTATTCATGAATATTTTGATACTTTTATATTTATAAATGCTACTCATTATTAATCAATCAATTACTTAAAAAATATAATTAACTTGAATCTATTATGGAATCATCAACTAATAGTTATTTATTAACAGATATTTCAAATAATTATGATATTATATGATATTTAAAACTTAATATCGCTAATAGAAAAGGGTAAATTTTATTTTAAAAAATTAATTCACATAGATGTAATTTGATATATATTTACTTATTTACATAAATTGACTCCTCCAAATAGAAATACATAAAAAAATATATTAATTAAACAAATTAAATCAAAAATTATTTAAACTCGGCTTGTTTATCCAATAAATACCATTTTGGAGTTCAACTCAATTCATTTATGGTTGACTAATACACATTCTATTAAGTTTCCTAAAGTAGGTACGGCTCCTCAATCATATTCATGATTTTAATTAGAAATGTTGACTGCAATCCAATTTTCTAGCCACCCCTCTGGAACACTTTGAATAGGACCTACCTAGTTGTGCCTATAAAGTGTAAACTAATGGCTCCTTTGCAAACTCCAGTATCTGATTCTTTACTTTGTTTAACATTTTATGTGTCACATCGTGGGAACATTAATTGCCTTATCTTCAATATCCCACTTTTTAGCTTTTTATTTATTTATACCATTAGAGAATAGGAATCTTCAACTCTCTCACGTACGCGCCATTGGAGAAAATATTTTCTTTTTTTGGGTAGGTAAAAAGTGAAAAGTATCGTCTTCTTTGTTTGGACGAGTAATATAAAAATAAGCATTTCTTGCTAAAATATATATATATATATATGAAAACCAGCTAAAAATCAAACCTGTAAGAAGAATCCATTTGGGGCTTTGATCCGGACCCGGGCGGAATTGCCCGAATTCCAAACGATTTCAAATGTTTCGGTTCTCCCCGGTGTTTCAGCAATTGCCACAATGTCAATTCCATTTCCTGTTTTGTCTAGTCCGACGAATTGTTTATTGAACACTCTAAATTGGAAGGTTTTCTCATTGATCCTCCACAACTACAATATGAAAACAAATCAAATATTAGCAAGTAACCAAACTAAAAATAGTTTCTACTTTCTAATATAATTTTCGGAAAATAGTAAAATTGGAACTCATTTGAATTTACGCTGAAAGTTTCCCAGCCCGAAGCAGATGATCTGTTGGCAACTATAATTGTTCCTCCTCCTGATTCAGCGCATAGGTACTTTCCAACTGTTACCGATTTGAATTGCAGCCCAGTTCCGTCCTAAATGAAATCGAAAATTGTTAGTAATATGCTGGAATGTGAGAAACATTAATTTTCAGCATTTCTTTAAATTCCGGACCGACAACTTCGCGATTCTTGAAACTTTCTGTTTTTCCGTAGCCGGAAAAAATGAATTCCGTATCTTATAGGTAACAACTTTGGCTCCTATGATTTCGCACAACCAACTGCAAAGTACATTACAAGTTCTCTTTGTATGTATGTCATTACTGAATTTGAATAAGACCGAATTTACCGGAGAAATTGCACAATAAATCGAACACATATAAAAGATGCATGTGTGTATATATATTATATTTATGAGTACAAACCAAGTAATCCTTGTTGGGTATGCCATCAAAGAGGGAAGGCTTAATCCATCCTTCGGTTACGAGCCAACCCCCGAGATTGACCGCTCGGATTTTGAAGCTCGGAGTGACCCTCCCGTGAGACACAAAGAACATACAGCAAAAAAGGATTAAAATGCAAATTGGTTTATCCATTTAAACTTTTTCTAAACTAATGCTTAGGAGCCTTTTGTAATGAGATTCTATTCGTTTGCACAAACAACAGCTGTATATAAATAGGAAAAAAAAGTAGGGTATATTACACTTTGCCCCCACAAGGTATCAAAACATTTCGGTTTCCCCCCGGAGGTTCTGAAAATTACTTTACCTTTTAAGTTTAGTAAATAAATTTATTACACCCACTAAATAAAAAGGGGAAAAAAAAGGGGGGAAAAGAGAATTGGTCAGGTCCCTTTCTTCTCTCCCGTTCGTCTCTTTGCACTCTCACCTCCCCCATCTCTCTCTGTATCCATTTCTTATCCATTACTACAAAAATACCCCATAAGATCACCCAAAATATTTGTCTCTTTCTTTAAATATACAAAAGATTTTTATTTTCGGAAAAAGAATTTTATTTGTCGATTAATATACATAAATGTGTTTTTTAGTTTTTGGAAAAATTTTCAATAGTTGGTGCATTGCCATCATGGCGGAGCTCAATTTCAAAATTGTAGGGAAGGAGAGATGCTTATCTAATTACCTCGTGATGTTCTTATCTAATTACCTTCAAACTCATACTACTATTTTCTTCTTTTTTTTTTTTAATTAGTAATGGTATTTTGGGGTTATTATTGGCTTTGAAATAATCTAAGTTAATTACAAGTGAATGTGGGGGGCAATTCTCATTTGACTGAAACCTCAAGGGGCAAACTAAAATTTTCAGATACCTCGTGGGGGCAAACTGTAATTTGCCAATAAAAAGTAGTTCTTCGTTCCCAAAATCCCAAACTATTTCTGCATATTTTTATTTTTCTATGTTCCAAAATAAGGCTCACTTTATAAAAATAAATTCAACAAAATTTTAAATTTATTAAATTGATACTTCATATTAAATATTTTGGTAATTATGATATACTAAAATAAGTAAACTTATAATTAATTTAATGCTTTTAAAGTTATTTAATAATTTAGTTGTTAAATTTTGATTTTTTAATATATGATATTTTTTTTTCGAAGGAGGAAGTGTGAGATATCTTTGCAGCATACCGTGGTGGGCCAATTCTAGTATTAGTATGATTTTATTATTATTTTGTTTTATATGTTCTTTTGTTATTATAGTCATCCCCAAATATTATATGTATGGGTCATTGGCAATTCGTTGAACAACAATTAAATATAATTATTTCTCTGACCGCTTTCATTTTCTCGCCCACCCTTCCACTTTATGTAATTCTAGATCAAAATTAGCAATTCATCCACCAAAAGTAACGTTTATTTGGGGTTTCATTAAAATATTGATACAATTTATAAGAAAGGCGGAATTGAACCCAAAGCCTTCTGTAAAAAAAAAGTAGGTTCGGACTAACCAAGCTTAGGGCTCGCAATGAGTTAGTTGTTTGCAAGCTACTCAAGCTCAGCTTAATAAATACTCGGCTCGAAAATAGATAAGCAAAGTTCGAGCTCAATTTTGAGCTTAGTAAATACTCGGCTCGTTAAACTTATGAACCGCTCAAAATAAATACAATATATAGTATTATACATATATATATGTATCTTTCATATGATTAATATTGTAAATAAAATTTATATTCAAATAAATACTAAAATATCTCATCAAAATTTCATTTTACCTCTATTAATTATTATCATCGATATGTCATCATAAATACTTTAATCATTCTGAATTTAAAATTTACTCAAAAATTATCAAAATGTTGTTAATATTTAACACTTTCGGAATTAAACGTGTTGTTTACAAAACTTTATATAAGAGTAATTGAAAATCTAAATAAAAAATCAATACATTAAACTCAAAATGATATAAGATTAGTTAGAAATCAAATTACTCGTAAGCTGCTCACGAGCTTTTTAAGCTCGACTCGATAAAAGCTCGGCTCGAGTTCGGCTCGAATGTTAATGAGTCGAGCCATGCTCGAGACAGGGGTTTTTCTTAACGAACCGAGCTCGAGCACCCCAAAGCTCATGTTGCGCCCCAAAATCTGTGATCCGATAATCGCTAGATAAAAAGAAAAGAAAGAAGAAAATGAAAAGAAAAAATAAATAAATAAATTTCTACCCCATCATCATCACTACAACTTCTAATCATTACTGCAGGGCGATACTACGCAACTATATACAGCAAGCACCTTAGAGTCTCGCAACGGTAAATACATATACAACCTGGCTACATATATATGCATAAGCTATTCTAAAAATAAATAGGAAGGTCCGTACCAAAACTATATAAAAATATCTAATACAAACGTAAACAGCTAGTTTATATATACATTATCTCAAATTATCTGCTTGACAAAAATGAATATTAAAAAGAAGTTACAACATATTCTTGTCACTACAAAAGTAATACATGAGCAACAATTATGTCTAAATTCTATGTCGGCACCCCTTGCCTGCTATAGCATCAAAATACATATATATGAGCATATAAGGATGCTGGAACCCCACCTCTGTGCCTACAACGCATAATAATAAAGAAGAAAAATAAAATATTCAGATAATAAACATCAAGATATAATAGAGTCTAAGTGTTCTATGACATGGATGAGTATATTATTCATTAACAAATAAGGCTTAATTTTTAAGCATGCTTCAACAATGGTAAAAAGTAAAGAATGTTAGTGAATACCAATATGAATAACAATGCAACCCGCTGGGACTATGCCTGTGATAATCAAAACTCACCAACACTATGATTATACAAAAGATAACCAAAACTCGCCTCGTCTTGCCTCACCAACGACTCAAGCTAAAAAGTTGGGACTAGCATTTATCGTTTTGTCAAACGTAATGACAATCCTAACCTTCATTGACCCGTCTGCCATGTGTAACGCCAGTCAATGGTAAAATCACTGATCAGGTTTTTCGTCTTTTACGATAAGGTTGTAGGTCTCATTGCTTCCCGTTATCTGTAAAATAATACTTTTGTCCTTAAAAGAAAGGAAAAGACTATTCACTTCCTAATTCTACTCATAACAATGCACATATCTCACCTACACATGTTAATGCATATATCTCGCATACACATGGATATGATAATAAATAACGTCATGCTATGAGTAATTATTCTACGAGCTAATATATGAAATTTTATCATATCAACTACACTATACGTAATATCATACATTAAAGAATCAACTAAGCTATGCAACTAAATATACACGTCTATATACCACAGATTCTCAATTGTATATTGAGTTTATAATCTGTTGTACCTTGCCAATACACCTGAGTCATCACCAAAAGGCTAACGTCAATTTTTCCGAAAACCTCCTTCTTGCTTGGACCGAATTACCCTAGCACGCCACTGGAATCACTTTACTCCTAGTATATAAAACGTTCTACAAGACGTAAGAAAGAAGTTTGCTAAATTTTTCTCAATAACTAACTCGATACGAAAATCGAAAAATATGAAACAATAGTAGAATTTAATAAAATTACCTTAATATGTAGGTCTCGCAATTGCGATAAAAAAAGTGTTGAAGCCTCGAAGCCAACAGAACCTCGATACTAGAAGAAATCGTCCCGCCTTCGCCAAGCTTCCACTTTGTTTTTTCAATTCAAGAAACGATATAGAAGACGAACACGAATCGTCACACACCTAGATCAGAAAATGATCCCCTCGGAATAATTAATAAGAATATATAATTTAATTCGACATTTGAATATGGCATGTAAGCCAATGATTTGAAAATGAACGAGATTAGAAGTGAAATATACCTCAAAACATTTCCCTCTCTCTAAGGAAGTTTTCACATACGAGCTTGGGAGCTAGATGAAATCACGAGCTAAAACGAGAGCTTCCTATTCACCCCCCTCTCTCTCTCTCTCTCTCTCTCATGAACTTTTCAAAATTGGGGGAAAACGACTTTGAGTCAACATAATGTGACTTTTTAAAAGTTTGTTCCAGATAGAAATAAGTTGACACATAGGGTGTAATAATCGACTCATTACAAATAGTCGACATATAAATAGTATAAGTCGACATATAGATCCTCATAATGAAACAGAACTCTTTGAATAAAAAATGTAACCATATAAGGCGACATATAGGTCATATAAGTCAAAATATGGTTAAAAGTCAATTTATTGGTCCTATAAGTCGATATATATGTCCAACAGAACCCTCCTATAGCCTCTGAAATTTTGTTGTTATGTCAATGCATTTCCTAAACATTTTGGGTCCCATTTTGACCCCTCTATACTTTGAATTGATTTTTTTCCAAAGCGCAAAAGTTGTAGATAAATGAAATATCTTTTTTAACGGTATTTTGAAGACCTCAATCAGATTTATAGTTTGGGAAATATGACCAAAATACCAATCAAGTGTCATAACAAAATTTGTTATTGAACTTGATTCCGATTTTACAATTTTCACTCGCAATCAATACGCTATGCAACAATAAATCCCATGCCATGCAACATGCATACAACGCTACACCATCAGGCAATACGTAATAATAATACACTATTATTATATACAACGTCTCTATGATAATACAATGTATGCCAATAATAATATTGTGATGCAATCAATAATATTATTAAAGCAAATAATTCATTCGAATTTTTGGGATGTTACATCCTTCCCACGTTAGGAAATTTCATCCTCGAAATTTGCACATACTGCACAAAAAGAGTAAAATGTACCGGAATTGATGAAAAGTTCTAGAAGCTTTGTTCGCATTACCTATTCGCATTCCCATGTCATCTCCCCACTCGAGTTACTTCTCTACAATATCTTTACTAAACGAATCGTCTTCTACGTGCAAATCGTCAAAATTGATAACATGATAGGGATCCCGAATATACTTCTGCAACATAGAAATATGGAAAACAGGATGCATACTCAACAGCTTTGGCGGTAAAGCAAGTCGATATGCCAAACTACATAACTCTATTTCTTGCCAAACTGCATAACTCGCTTTGTTGAAGATACTTTCAGGAATATATGATCGCCCACCTTGAATGACAAATGACATTTTCTAACGTCCGCATAACTCTTATGGAGACTTTGTACCGTCTCCAACCTCTATTTAATCAGTCTCAAGTTCTCGGTAGTTTATCATACCAGATCGGAACCAGTCAAAGGCCTATCTCCCACTTCCACCCAATAGATTGGAGAATGATAGAGATGCCCATACAGCGCTTCAAAATGAGCCATCCCAATGCTCTAATGATAGATATTATTGTGCACAAACTCTATCAAGCTCACGTGCTCTTCCCAACCTTTACCAAAGTCAAGGCCACACACATTAAGCATCTCCTCTAAAGTCTGGATCGTCTTCTCAAATTGGTCATCCGTCTAAGGATGAAAGGCCATACTCAACGCAAGAGTGGTTCCTAAAGCACTTTGGAGTCTTAACCAGATATGCGAAACAAAGCGAGTATCTCTATCCGAAACAATGAATATGGGAACCTCGTGCAAACGGATAATCTCATCAATATATTTTTGACAAATTTTTCCCATTGAGTCGGTAATACATATCAAAAGGAAATACGTAGATTTTGTTAGACGATCCACAACAACCCAAATAGCATCACACCCTGCCTCAATCTCGGTAACCCCACGATGGAATCCATGATAATCTGGTCCACTTCTATTCGGGAGCAGGTAACGGCTGCAACAACCCACCAAGATGCTTGTGTTCGGCCTTAACTTGTTGACACATTAAGCAACGAGATACAAACTCCCCTACATCTTTCTTTATTACAGGCCACCAGAAATAACAAGACACAACATGGAATATTTTTCTTCATTATGCTTGAAATAAGTACAATATATATATATATATTACTATACACACACACACACATATATATATGTATCTTTCATATGATTAATATTGTAAATAAAATTTATTTTAAAATTAATATTAAAATGCCTCATCAAAAATTCATTTTCTCTCTATTAATTATTACAATCAATATGTCATCATAAATATTTTAATCATCCCAAATTTAAAACTTACTAAAAAATTATCAAAATGTCATTAATATTTAACACTTTCGGAATTAAACATGGTGTTTACGAAATTTTACATAAGAGTTGATGAAAATCTAAATAAAAAATTAATATTTTAAACTCAAAATGATATAAGATTAATTAGGAATCAAATGACTCACGAGTTGCTTGCGAGCTTTTTAAGCTTGGCTAGATAAAAGCTCGGCTCGGATGCTAAAGAGCCAAGCTGAGCTTGAGCCAAGGATTTTTCTTGACAAGCCGAGTTCGAGCACTCCAAAGCTCGGCTCAGCTCGACTCGTGGTCACCCCTAACCAAGCTAGACCTACTTGATTGCATTTAATAAACACTTTGAATGAATATACCAGCGCAAAAATTTACCCTTCAACTTCATCAACATGGCGACACCGCTAGAGTTTACATGCTTTATTATGGATCTGCTGGTCGCCAGTTGGTAGTAGTCCTTTATTGCGGGCTAATTTTGCACTAATTCTTTCATTCGTAGCTCCCCATGAAAATATTTATTGCTTACCTATTAAATTATTTTCAATCTTTATTCTGATTTGTTCTAATTTATTTCCCCATTTTAGTCACCTTATTCCCCATAAATAGGTCATTGTGACATTATTGAAAAACAATTCAATATAATAATTATTTCCACGATAAGCCAAAAGAAAGAGGAATTCGACCAAAAAGATGGCTAAGAGGTAGCAAGTCAACGATGCTAAAGAGTTGACCTAATATTATGAGTTGAAAATAAGTTGTGGCTTTCACATTGTTATAAATTTTTCAATCGGTGGACAAAGTACCGTTTATTTTCAACTTCTCTAAATTGGAATGTCGGCTATGATATTTACTACTTTTCAAGGGATGGCCTTAAATAATAACCAAGGAAAAGAAAATTTGAAAAATGCATAAGAGAAAAATAGTCTACTTCTGCCCTCTCAGTATCTATAAAATTTTATCTCTCAACTTGCTCTCAATATCTCTATGCAAAATAAAATTTCATTACTAGCATTTAGTTTTGTGTCTCTGCCTCGTCCCTTCTCGAAACATTACCCTGCACTTGTATAAAGATTTATGATTGGTACTAGAAGATTTTTATGATATATATATATATATATATATATATTTGGGTGAGACTCGATCATCTAATCTCATACTTCGATTTTTTTTTTCTTTTTTGTTGAGAAGTGTTGTGAAGCGATTGCACCGCAAGAGCTGCTATTCACTATTTATTTGGGCCAAATTATTAATTTTTTTTATGAACAACTGAGAAACTGAATAAAGTATAAAAATACACAATATAAATCTACAATAAGGGGGACATTGCCAGACGTATTATAAAAGGCATACTAAAATAGATCTGTGCTAATTAATATAACTTTGTAATAATGAAAAATAATTTCACTAGTGCTTCCTTTGAAAATGAACTGAGATAAAAGTTTTCATGCAAAATAAGAATACGGTTCTAATGGTACTTATAAAATTATTATAATATTCAATAAGACAACAATCAAACGGAATTATACATAATGAAATGATATCGAAAATTTATTAGAAAATGGATGGCTAAAGGTTGCAAATGTTGACCAGATATTAGTAGCATGTGCCTATTGCTCTATATTTATTTATTTATTTATTTTTACCTTTTTGAACGGTTAAGGTGAAGATGGATAAATCAGCTCTATTTTTCCATCAGTCAATTAAATTGGAAAAATATTAACTAGACATAGAAGCAAATAATTACACAATATTGAGTCGGGGACTAAACTTAGTGTCTAACCTTTTTTGGAAATACAAAAACTTTGTGAAATTTAGATATAAAAATTTGTAAGATAGTAGGGGCGCGAGTCGAACTTTTAACAAATAGTTCAAATTCGATTCGAGTATTACTCAACTTGAGCTCGTTTCAAGTACTAAACGAGTTGAGATTGAGTATACTTTTATTCTTAATTTGAGTTCAAGTGGAATTCGATTATTGAAATATTTTATTCATTTGAGTGCACAAATAATTTTGAATAACAATATATATAAATATATTTATATATTTATTTATACCAACATATTGTCGTGCATTTTTATTTATGTGGATTGTATTTTCGAGCTTGCTTGCACTTTTCAATTGCAAGTTAGATTGTAGTTGTTATAATTATAAATTTAGAATGAAAGTATTGATGGCATGATCTGTACAGCAATTATACAGACATTTAGCCACGTGGGACTGTCTCCATCTCTACCCTTTTTAGTCTCTTTCTTCTTTCTCCCTCTAAAGCCAACGAATTTTTCCATTTTTTCTAAGCTAAAATTTAGAACTTAATAAACTTAAATCCAGAAAATTAATCATCGCAGCCTCATAAATGAAGGTTTGATTAATTGTTTTCTTCTTTTTGTACTTCTTTTGCTTATATATATACACACATATATATAAGAGCAAGAAATTAAATATACACACCCACCCAAAAGGTAGTTTATTTTGTAATGGAATGATGAAATTCAGCTAATTCCTACTGGATCTAAGTTTAATTCCTACTGGTTCTAAGTGCTTTGCAATTAAAAAGGGTGAGAGGAGAGGGGCTGAAAGGGAATGAATGTTTTTACGTATTTTTATTCAAGTTCTTCCTTTTTTAATTTTTTAATCTTATTATTTTAATTATGCATTAATTTATTCACTGCATTAAAAATATAAGGATGCTTTATATATTTTTATACTTAGTTTACCATCTTATTATTTTTTTTCTTATTTTTTCTTCTTATTGATATTAAAAAAAAGTTGATTCGTGTCATATTGTTATACTCTCCACCATAAATTGATAATAGTTTTTTGTAAATTTTTATTCTTATTTTATTCATTTTTTGTTCTTAGTTTACCATCTTAGTAAAATTGAAAAAATACTCAAAACATGTAATATTAATCTACTTTGTACTAGAAAAGCACCAAAGTTTTTTTCTCATATTTTTTTATTTAAATCTCTTATTTTTGTTCCTATTATACTTTTATTATAATTTTTTACTCTCTACTATAAAATCATAAGCTTATTTTTATGTATTTTTATTCCTATTTTATTCTCTTCTTCTTTTTTCTTATTTTCCCTTCTTATAAAAATAATAATAATAAAAATCTAATCGTACTTTATTGTTGTACTTTCAATATTAATCGATAATGGTATTTTATAAATTTTTGTTACTATTTTACTTTTATTTTTCTGTTCATAGTTTACTCTATTATTAAAATTGAAAAAATATTAAAACCGTGTACCATTTATCCACTATTCACTAAAAAGTACAGGAGTTTTTTTTTATATATTTTCTTCTTATTTTAGCCTTCTATTTTTGTTCATATTATACTTTTTATTATAATTTTTACTCTTTACTATAAAATCACAAGCTTATTTTTACACATTTTTATTCCTATTTTACCCTATTCTTTTTTTTTCTTATTATTAAAATTAAAAAAAATCTATAATCGTGCCCTATTATTGTACTTTTTATATGAATTGATAATGATATTTTATAAATTTTTGTTGCTATTTTACCATCGTTTTCTATTCATAGTTTACCCTTTTATTAAAATTGAAAAAATATTCAAACCGTGTACTATTCATCTACTAGGTACTACAAAAGTACAATAGTAATTTATACATTTTTTTAGTCTTTTATTTGTATTCATGTATTATCTTTTATTATAATTTTAGAAAAATGACATACCTTAACTTATTCATCTGCTATCTATTAACAAAATACAAGTATATTACACACTTTTGTTCCTATTTTTTTTTTTAAACTTTTTTTCTCTTATTATTAATATTTAAAAAATGCACAATTATGTTGTCACGCCATGAATCCCCATAAACCCAGTAACGCGAACTTATGAAGAAATAAATAACCAAAAGACCAAAATCCACAATATAATGAAATGAATAAATATACAATTCTCATATTCCATAACTACACACAAATCTATCTACGCAATCTCACAACACAATATAAACCCAGCTTGATTATATATACAATATGAATAATTAGCTACAATATCCAATCACAAAATATAGATACATATCTGCAGTTATCATCTTAAGTTGCGTGTGCATACGCGATCAAGTTAGGTGCCTGAATAAAATACAATGTAATAAATAGCCAAAATCTAACATGAATCCTATGACTCACCCAAAATATATGCACAAACATATGCTAACTAACTCTGACGCAACAAGGCTCCTAAAATGTATTAGAGTTACCCTAAACCCTCATTGGTCTAAAGTCGCGCCCCCAAGTCCGCATAGGCATCAAAGCTTGAAATACCACAACATAAATTAAAGAAATGGCTTCTTGCACGGTCAGATTAGTAGTATAACACTAAAAGGGAATTTAAGTGTCTACATGATATGTATGCATATGTAATGCCGAATGATGCCACATGATGTGCAATTCCCCACTTTCCACAAATTCTTTATTTTTTCAAAATCACAAAAGATTTCACAAATTAAAAATATTTTCACAAATTACAAATATTTTCACAATTCCCGTTTGTTTTCACAAATCACAAATATTTTCACAACACAAATATTTTCACAAATCACAAATATTTCCCATAACTCACAAAAATTTGGGACTAAGGCCTTTCACAAATGGGGCCGAGAATCCCCCAACTCGCATTGCCTATTAGACCTGAGAATCGTAGGTCTGAATCACAAATATCACAAAGATTTTTTAGAAAGTTGACTGAATCCCAAAAGGAAAGAAAAATGACCCAATCCATTCCCAATGCACATGTCTTTTCAAATCATAGCACAAAATAAGTCACAATATGATTATACATATGCTTATATATGAATATGACAATGTAGGAATGGATGACAAATATGTATCACAGAAGAGTCTTAAAGACTTACCACAATTTTCCACAATAGCACAATTCGTTTCTATCGATAAATCTATAATTACATTTTATTAGCAATAAATGTAATATTGGCCACAATAATGAAGTTTGTATAAGGCCCCAAAATTTCACCAACACTGTAGCATTACTGTATCAGTATTGTAGAAATACTGTACAGTAGATTATTGGTGAAAATTAAAACTCAGAATGCTGAAATCAGGCTAGGATCAATAAAATGCTGATTTGAGTCTGTTATCGTTACAAA
>MKEJ01094777.1:0-11959 GCA_001753735.1 Embelia ribes
AACATAGTTTATTAATTTGTTTCACATGGATTTAATATATGACCACGAAAACATGATAATAAGGCCAAAATTTTGATGTGTACGTTGGATTACATGACCAGTTCTATCAGACATTTTTTATAGTTTATGTTTATTCATAATATGATATGTGATTTTAGAACCGAATTGTTACATTAGGTTGATAATTTTATCTATAAATTCTTCAAATATTTTGGACTGGATTTGATTACCTCTCTTTGATAATATTTCCAAGCGTCATGCTTCAATAACCATAAGTGTCATACTTCAATGTCATACTTCAAATCCCCGTTTGGGTATCAATTTTTATATTGACAATGAAAAATTTTGCTCTAAAAATAATATAGGAATGAATTTAAAAATTGATACATGTGAATTTAGTAACGGATACATAGCATATTAGTATTAAATTTATGAAAATATCTAAATTTCTATTAAAAAATATATATTATAAATTTAACACTGAAATTATAAATAAAAAATATACATTAAAAATTTTGACTCTAAAAAATTCCGAAAATAACTGTAGCCAAACTAGTACTTAAATTTAGAAAATGATACATGTGGTGGTGGCCCACTAAATACTTATCAACAAGCACAAGCGTCAAACTTCAATTAGCATAAGCGTCATAATTTAAACCCCATTTGGATACTAATTTTGATATTGGCGGTGAAATATTTTGTACTAAAAATAACATAGGAAACTGATTTAGAGCATCAATTTTAAAACTAGTACGTGCGAATTTAAAGCATTATAAATGTGGTAGCCTACTATTTACCAATTTTTATATTGGCCATGGAAAATATTATTCTAAAAATAATATAGAAAATTAATTTAAATTGTGAAAATCATGATTGCATCATAACAAACACTTGCAAAGACTACAATTTTTATAAAAAAAAATCATTTGAGGTGATGAAATCACATCGATATCCGTACAATTTGTGTCCATAACCTTTTAACATATATTCATATCGAAAAAAATATATAATATTTCAAATGTGATGTGGTAATTGATTTCAATTGCAAAAATAGTTTAGTGACCACTTATCTATAATAAAGATTATTTTATTCTTTAAAATATGGGCTTCTTTATTGTATTTCAATCACCGCTAATCACTTTGTGATACATTGATATGACACTTTTTTTTTTTAAAGTCATTAATATGTCAAGATGATGGTAGAAAATTCAATAATAATTACTAATTAGTAGTAGTAGTATATTCAATGTACTCTCTGTGTATCCCTGTTTAGATCTGCTTGTTTACCTTTCAACGCATTCTATAAAACACAGATGTGATTAAAATATTCAATTAATGTAATCACTTATTTCCTTGAAATGTTCTTCATTTGAAATATGAAAAATATTTGTTGATACTTTTCTTTTAAATTTCCAAAAAAAAAAATATTTGTTGATAGAAGAGTATATTGAATAAAGGATTATATGTGAAATATTTATTTAAGTAGAATATAATTTGCAATAGAGATTTGTAAATCTTTGACAATGATAGCATATCTATCTAATTTAACTTTCTTAATAAGCAAGAATGATCTAGAAGTAAATTACTCCCACATATATTTCAACTCAATTTGGATAAGGCAAAATTCGAATTGAATTCTTTGTTTCTCTTTCTTTGGAAAAATTGACGTAGCCACCTTTTTAATGAGACGATTAGAATTTTTTTTAAAATATTTGTACAAATTATTATGTGATTTTTTGCTCATTATTATTTTTAGAATTGAGTTTTTATTCATATAAATATTTAGAATTTTACTAGATATGATTGTTTTATTTTTTTAATCTAGCATTGATTTTTCTTACCATGTGTCAATACTAATTTATCTTACTTGTCAATACATGTATAGTTACGTATGATCACGAGCCGAGCTTTAGAGTGCTTGAGCCCGGCTCGTTAAGAAATTTTTTTTGCTCAGATTGATTCGCCTCGGCTCTTTAATATTCGAGCCGAGTTCAAATAACTCGCTAGCAGCTCACGAGCCACTTCATTCGTAAGCAACACTACCTTACTTTGAGTACCTTATAAGTTTCTAATTTAGATTTTCATCATCTCTTATGAAAAAATTCACAAACAACACGTTTAATCTAGAAATTATTAAATGCTAATTATAATTTAATAATTTTAGAGTGAATTTTAAATTCAGAAAGATTAAAAATATTTATGATGACATTTCGAAGCTAGTAATTAATATATGGAAATTGAATTTTAATAAGATATTTTAGTATTCATTTCAATATCAAATTTATTTATCATATTAATTACATAACATGTACATATATATATGCATGTATGTATAATACTATATATTGTATTTATTTCGAGCGGCTCACGAGCCTAACGAACCGAGCTATTCTATATTCGAGCTCAACTCACTAACACTATTGAATTCAAGTTCGGCTCATTTATATTCGAGCTGAATTCAAACCAAGCTCGAGCAACTTGCGAGTAATTTAGCTCATTGCCAATCTATGTATAGCTGTATATAGAAATATTTTTCCACACTTTTATATATATAATTTAATCCTTATTTTTAACAGTGATACACCAATCCAAAATTTTACCCTTATCTATTACAGGGAAATGGATTATCATGCATGTAATGATGCATTATCGGAAAAGAATCACGACCCATGAATATTCAACTAAATGGGTAAGACTTATGGGGAGATTTTCCTATTAGACGTATATATATCATTTTCCAATTAGATGTATATCATTTTCCTATCATTTTGGTTACCACTTTTAAGAAAGCTAAATGTGCTCAAATCTAAATATGATGGCAACATAAATATTCGTTAATAGGCTTAACTTGTAGAAATGGGGCAAATTGGATTTTTTTTTTTCATCATTTTGGATAAATTTCCACTCCTAATGTTGACCATAATTGTCATATATTTGAAAAAAAACTTGGAAATTAGGATTAAAACAGAGACACAAAAACAAATTTTAACAAAAACTAGGGGGACCCAGCCTGCGATCAACCACCATTGACCTCTTTTTTGCCGACGAAATTTTAACAAAAATGCATTTATTTATTCGGAAAAAAAGAAACTCGAAAAAAAAATTAATATGTTCGTTCATGAATTATTACAAAATTAAATAGATATGGTCGCTAGGGGTGCAGTTGGCCCCCTTTAGCTTTTTTTCATGTGAAATTACTAAAATATCTCTTTCTATTTATTTATTCCAAAAATATCCCATATATAAAGTTTTTTTTTAAAATAATTTTTGTTGTGAAATTACTAAAGTATTCCTCCCTATTTACTAAATTTTTTCTTTTAATGTATAGTTGTGTTGAGATATTTTAAAAAACAAATTGATGAAAAATTAACTTTCATCAATTTCAACGAGTGTGCAAGAAAAAGTTATCTTATGGGAGCCCTAAAAGGAATTGCATTGAATCTGAATTGCCTAAATTCTAATAAATAATTTAATATATTTTAAATTTTTGTCATTCTTTGATAAAAATTATGCGTTTGTCCCTGTGCACAACACATTTATTTAAAAAGTTTCAAAATATAATAGCTTAATATTTTAATATAATAAAAAAATTAAATTTATTTTATTTTATATTCAAAAATATAAATTTGATATTTTTATTTTATTTTAATATTAAATTATTATAATTTAAATCCTCTTTAAAAAACGTGATGTGCAGGGAGTAAAAAAGTATAGTTCTTAGTTGGGACAGTCCATTTTCCGTTATGTTTTGACAAAACATGATTTTTAATTTTCTTTACAAAATGATCAATACATTAAAATAGATAGTACTTTGTAACGATCACTGCAATATACTCTAAAAATCTGTTTAGATTAATTTTATACAAATAATCTTCTGTAATAATGCAATGCCAAGAAAAAAAATATATTTATTTTTTATATCCAAATAGATTTTTAAGTATACTGCAGTGCTCCTTAAAAATTATCAAATTTTATCGCATCAATCATTTTGCGAAAAAAAAAAATTTAAGTTCATTTTTTTTCCACCCAATTGGATTAAATTCCACTTACTGACATAATTTGAAAAATATGCACTTACTGGCAATACTTTCAACTGAACAGTTATGAGTCCAACGTTTCTAGATCGGATTAGGGGTGAGCAAGGTTCGGCTAACCCGAAATTTGAACAAAGAACAAAAACCGAATTACCCGAAATAGCAGTTCATTTGGGTTCAAATTTTATATTCCCAAAAAAGGGTAATTAGATCATTCGGGTTTAAGTTTAAATTCTTTAATAAAAAATCTGAAATACCCGAATAACAAAGCGACGTCGTTTCATATATATTGAATTAAATATATAAATATAATTCAGGTGTTCGGGTTTGGATTCGGATTATTAGTCTGAATCGGTTTCGGTTCGGATTCGGGTGCTCATATTCTATGATCGGATAATTGGGATAGTGGAATTCGATTCGGATTTTACCCGAACAGACCAGACACTAAGCCATACTAGAGAGTGACAAATTTGGTCCTTTTTAGAAGGTTATATTGGTTGGTGAGATAAAAAAATTATGTTGGTATAGTCTTCTACCGTGACTACGTTAGCAATTTCAATCTAACAATGTTTCAACTGAAACTATGGTTACCAATTAGAATTCTAGTCCAAACTACAAGTCCTGGCAGTCGTATAATAATCAACCCTATTTTTTTGACTTGGTGATTTTCTACACTTAATCAAAGTGATTGTTAATATATTTGAAATTTTTATTTTTATTTTTCATTTTCTTCCTCCCGTTTTGCAGCCAATGAAGTTGCTATTTAAATTTTCAACAGGAGTTAAGAGTTATAATTATATGCACTGATTTAAAGAATATCCCCAAAAATATAAATTTTTTACTTAAAAGTAATAAAAATACATTTTTTTAAAAGTAAATTTTTTGTTGCTTTTCTTACTGTTATCCAATTTTACTCTATTTTCAACCAATTTTCACAATTCTCAATACAAAAAAATATATTTTTTCACCTACATCCTGAGAATATACTTGCATACAAATACGAGAAAACCAAACAAGCCCATTGGCTTCATTATGATTCACAAAAATTAAAGCCACCTAAGGAAAAAATAATTATTGAAATTTTATAAATACTTTTCCCATAAACAACTATAAATATGCTAACACTTAAGAAATAGAGTATTGACAAGTAGAAAAAAAAAATCAATATTTAAATAAAAAAATTACTCCATTTCCTTACGTATGTATATTCATATATAAGAAATTTTTACGTACAAATATGTATAAAATTTCACCTCAAAAAATAAATGGACATATCATAATTACGCTGGAAAAAAGAAGTAAATTTATATATATTACACTAGAGAATAAAAGAAGTCAATACAAAACCATCAAAGAGCTACAAATTGCTAAATTCTCCCAACATTCAAAATTTAAATAAGAAAAATTCCAAAAGAAAAGTACATCCTTTTATTTCTCCTAATTTAAAATTAAGAAGGAAATGTTTTGGAGCTACCATGAGGTCTCTGTTTCTCTCTCTTAAATCCCACCATTGAAGCTGCAGAAATCAACTTTTTCTTCAAGGCTCTGAACATTCTAACCTTAACCAAACCCCTCTTTGGCTGAACCATAGGACAATTCTTCTTTTGCAAATTTTCACCTTTAATTTCCATTTTTTTGTGTGTATAAAACAGAGGAAAAACAGAGGAGTTGCTCTGTTTCTTAACAGATGAAATGTGTGGGAGTTTTTTTCTCAAGGTGACCATTAAATAAAGGGTAAATTTCACTCTACCCCTTATCTATCACTCTATTTTATTTAACTCCCCACATCTATTGTATGTCTCGGTTCACCCCCTCATTTTCAAACAAATGCCCAAATTACCCTTTTAAATTAATTTTTTAAATTAAATTTATAACCAAATTACCCTTCTTTTTCTTTTTTTTTTTTAACCTATTCCTCAAATCCCTATACCCTCTTTTATGCGATCAAACTCTTCCTCAAATCTTAACCATCACTTCCTCTGCTTCCAGTTTCAAAGCACATGGCCATGGTAGTATTTATACCATCCCCTCTCTTTTGCTTCTACTTTTTGTAATTTAGTTTGGTATTTCTTTCAAATCTCGATATTAGCTTCAAAATTGAAAAGATTTTTTATACGAAAAACTAAAACACATGGAATGAATAACATTTGTCATTTATTGAGTACTATTTTTTCATAATATATATCTAAAATGTTATTTGTTAATTAAAATGGGAGTGACCATTATGTATCTATGTATATACGTACAAACATAATAATAAAAAATTGGATTTTATAGGGGTAGAGGTGGAATATATTTGAGAGTGTAATTCTTTATTTAATTTATTACTTCAACTCAACATATTTTTTTTTTTTATTGCATTAAACAATTTGAAGAGGGAGAAGGGAAAACATTTTTGGAGAGGGATGGTGAAGAGAGAGAAGGGGTAATTTTGTCCTTATGACTATTTGTTTAATAAAAACACAATAAAATGGTACTTTTGGCATTTATTCAAAAAAAACAATGGGGGCAAAGCGAAACACATGGTAAATGAGGGGTAAAATGACATGGAGTGGTAGTTGAAGGGGACAAAGTGAAATTGACAGCTGGGGTGTGATAGTACTTGGGCCACACTTATATATCTACATCAATTATATATATATATATGCATTTATAGATACACAACTAATACAATACCATTTACTTAAAGTTATTTAAACTCAGTTACACGGATGGTCCCGTAGTTTTTATCCGAAATACGATTTAGTTCACATAATTTCAATTCAAATAGCTTAGTCCCTTGGTTTTCAACAAGTGACATGATTAATCTTTAGAATAATAATATACGTATTGAAAATTTTTACCAAATTATATTATATAATTAATAATTGGTTACATCATTATATATTTTCTCTTTCCTCCTGCAAAATAGGGTGATACGTGGAATTATTGTACTTCTAAGCAATTTAGGATTCTTTCAAAAAAAACTCTGAAAGGGACAAATTATGATTTTTTATAAATTTTTTTGGAACAAATCTGCCACGTTTTTCAAAAGGCTGGTCGCTAGTATTGTTTCCCTTGTTTAATGGTCAGCATTTATTCGGATAAGAACAATTTTACCTTCTCCAAAAATTAGTGGGGAACATATTAAGAAAGAAAATTAGAAAAAGAACACTTATTTAAAATAATATTAAATTACTTTTCTTAATCTATATAAAATAAAAAATAGACATCAAATCGGAGCAGTATATGTATGTATGTATATATTAAAGTTCTAGAATATGGGGTCATTGTTCAATGGGGCCACTTAGGGTAATTAATTTACTCTACTAAAGGCCCCAATAATGATAATCAGATCCTATTTAGTCCTTCAAATTTCAATTGTTATAATTTTATGGCTGAATTTCAGAGCAAACTATCGAAATGGTCGTTGTTAAAGATAGTCATATACTCCCCGAGGCACTCTCGTAAAATATTTTATCACGAGTTACGCCGATAACCGTTCTTAATACCAACTAAACCTCTATTATTTTTGAAAGCACATAGGCTAAATTGTGTCATTTTTTTTTTTTTGTTTGATAATCACTAAATTGTTTCAATTGAAACAAATATAATTCAAGTTGTATGATATCATAGATTAACAACCAAAATTTGATTCACCCAACACTTATATATATATATATATATATATATATATATTACTATGTATAGAAGAAAGATGTAAGTGACAAATAAGGCTACCGACTTAATATTAAACACTTCACTGTGAGTACTTCTCCAAGGGCTTGTAAAATGATGTCACCTAAACCTAATTAAATGATGTCACCAAATTCTTTATATGTATAAATTTCATTATAATAATACACTTTGAATAAGAATAATCATGTTGGTCATCATTCAAAAGGGTTCACACATTGCGAACGTGGTTAAGAGCAGGAGAACAATTTTGTCAAAAGTGAAAGTGTGAACGTGGAAAAATCACTTTCAAAGTGTTTAAGGTTGAACTTCTCATATTTTTTTACTTAAAAATTAAATAATATTTAATTGGTTAACTTTTAAGCTGATTTTATTAACTATTTTGATTCAAATAATCTGAAAATTTTAAATTCTTTGCATTTAATTTTTTAATTAAAGATAAATTTACTTATTTAATTAGAAGGTGCATCCAATCCAACCAGTGCATATCTCTTATTTTTCAAAGACAAACGCAGATAATTTAAAAGCGACAAGTGACGTGGAATGCAAGTGTTGAATTTGCATGGAATTAATCTATTATATATATATATATATATTATATATATACTTCCAAAGATAGTCCAATCAAAAGCTGCTATTCAGTCAAAAGCCAGCAAGAAAAGTCACTCATTTAATTATGGATATGTCCCCTCAATAAAATCCTTAAAATTATTATTTCGATTTCCAAGTCCGCCGAAATGGAAATAAACATAGTACTTTTATTATTTCAACGTTATACGCTTTTATGGATAATTTGGTCTCTAAGAAGCACAAACTCCGAATGCCATCCCAATACAACAATTTTCGGAAACTATAAAATATATTTAAACAAAACTATAAATAAAAAAAAGATTGATATAAAGTACAAAGAAAACTTTATATTGAAAACCTTTTCTAAATTTTGATAACAAACATCTTTACAAAAAAAACAAAGAGGATGAAATTACGGGAGAAACTTTCTACGAAAGTAAAAAAAATGACTCCGTTGGGAATTCAAGCATGGTCCTATTTTATACAACTAGGGCATACTACGATATCTACTTTACACTAGAAATTATTAATTATGTGAAAATAAGTAGAGACAAGAGGTCCCACCTTGTCTGAGTGTTACTCCTTTCTATTTTATTTTTTTTAAACCTTCTATATTCATTAATTCAAAAAATATTACAATTAAATATAAGACAATATCCGTCTAGCCAAACTCATTATAATAGAAGTTACAACACGACTAGCTAACACAAAATACATAAATACCATGAATATACAAAATATATAGAATTAACCTGATCACCACCGAGTGTTACTCCGACCCTCAATATTTTCTAAATTAGTAATATTAAAAGCTAAGAAGGATCACATTCCATGAAAACAAGGTAACCCTGTAGAGTAAGAAAACAAAAATAGAATCAACTTGCAAACTTTTTTTCTGCACGCCACTTTGGTTCATGCATGATAACATATTTGACTCAACTTTTGCCAGAAAATATATTCCAACAACCAGTTTGAAAATGATTGGAAAGTGACTTTACATGATCACGTGGACAACTTCTATAATGTGAACTATATATAAGATGTATAATCAATTTTATTTTATTTTTTTACTTTATTTTATTTTGAAAGTGATATAAAACCAACTGGCACTGGAAAGCAAATAATATCCAGAAGAAGGAAAAAGCCCGAGTTTCTGAATTCGTAGTCAATAATTTGACTAATTTGAGGCCAGTCAAAAGAAAATAGAAATACAAAATACAAAAAAATATGTCTATATCAAATAATCTAAGAAAAAAGGAAAATGACTAAATGTTTGGTGGAACTGAATCACCTCACATGTATCAAACTTCTGTCGATACAAAACATACAAAACCAAGAATTATCACAAAAACAAAAAATAAACCAATTGCAATTTAATTGAAATTTTTGAGAGTCCATTATTTTTTTTACACTGTTTAGCTAAAAAATACGTACGCCTTCTAGAAGTTTAATTAAAAATAAAATAAAATAAAATACTATCTTCATTTGTATTGATATACTGACTTTCTATTTTTTTTTTATTATTATTATTATAGGCACTTTCTTAGTGATAAATACGCTAAAAAGGGTACTTTACAAAGAAGTCCGAACTTAATTTGCAATTATGTCAACAAGTGTTCGGTGCGAAGCTTATTAGTAAAAGAATTTATTAATTTATTAATACAATATTTATTTTTTATTTTTTAATCTGTGGGGAAAAAAAAGAAATCCTCCAATTAAATACGGGTGGAGGGACTAATTAAAGATTAATATAGTGGTAAAATTGTAATGGAGATTTAATGGCACCTTTTACACATTTATCCAATTGGTTTTCAATACCATCTATTTCTAAAATGATGTTAAACATTCTAATATTAATAATAAGTGGAGTGCTTAAACGCGTAAAATAAAAAATAAGTATTTAGCAAATTATATCCGATGATTTGTTGAATTTGGGGAAATAATAGCGACGGAAAGTCCTAAGCGAGGATGCGTGATGCTATGGAACCATATTGCAACCATGGCGGTGCAAACGATGGCAAAACATTCAAAACGTCACCCTCATTTTCTCGTTATATATTACACGATACGTACACCACAACTTTTCGGATACATGCACCATAACTTTTCAATTAGCGGTTCCATTTCCTATGTGACAATTAAGATCTATCATTAAGGTACAAATCTGTATCCACAATTTATAAATTCTTACTACGACGCTCACGTACAAATACCCCATATATATATGTATATATATATATATATATATTGTTTATTTAGTAACTTATTTTCTTGATCTTACCATTCATCACTATGTTTCATAGATCCGACATTTTCATGCAGATCTGATAGTTTTGTGGATATTTTATGACTTTATTGTCTAAAAATAACTTCTCTCAAATAATTAATAAAGGCATGATTTTTATTCATAGTGGGCAATGGATCACCAAAAAGTGCATTTCATACTAAATAAAGTTGTCAATTTTGTTTTTCTTTTTGTTGTTCCGGAAACAAAACCAAATGGCTATACTTTCTACCAACCACTCGCTTTTACATCTAGTTATCAGAGAATTACTAAATATGCAAAATCCCTTAATTTTTATTTTTTTTTAAAATAATCCTTGTTCATTGCATTTCAAATAAATCGAGTAGATCGAGGACGAAGAAATGGTCAGCAAAAAACGTAAATTGATGTAATCCCGAGCCAATAGCCTCGGATAACTTGAAATACAGTCGTGCAGCACTCCAACGGAGACATTGGTATAAGTTCCAACCACGTGGCGCAACAACCACGGAGAGACCCTTTTTTCCTCCATAAGGCCTAACAAATCGGGTAGGGTTCCTTCTCGGAGTAAGGTGGTTAAAGATGGAGAAAACTCGTTCGATACTCTGTTGCAGGGGGAAAGGGATCATCTAAAGAGGGCACTGACCCGATGCTCTTTAAGTAGAGAAATCAATTTCTCACTATGCTGAGGTTTACCTGCTTTTAGTAGAACTGGTAACTTAACATGCATCACTTGTTCTTAGTACCAATAGACCACTTTTAGAGTGCACCGCATATAGCTCGTTGCACCGGTGCTCAGATTGTTCCTTCGTTTGACGGTTTCTTATCTCCAACGCTCGGATTAATATATAAGTGGCGTGGAACAATTACCAAACCGCAACAGAAATCTTCCGATTTATGTCCCGTACTTCGTATATTTGTGATGCTTATCTACCCTACCGAAAGAATAATGATCATAGCGTACACGTTGGCTCTCTGCATCGAAAGCATTATCCAAATCAAAATGATATTTTTCGATGTACTTTTTCCCTCAACAATCTTGGGAGAATTGTAAAGGCATAGTTAGAGAAAAAAGATTTATGCTAGAGATTGTAAAAATAAATTATTTGGTTGGCTATTATATTATCTTCTTGCAATTTCAATTAACCAAATTCTCCTTGTTAGCATCTTTCATTTGGTGAATGCTTAGGACACTAACTAGCTTTTTTTTTTAAAAGGCTGCTGCTTAGGATTTATATTGGAAACCGTAAACTATGAAACTACCTAAACATATGGACAATAAAAAAATACACACCGGAACATGTGAGGAACCGAAAACCAAGCTCGATACCATCTAGCACAACTTAATCCAAACCAGCATAGGTTCACAAATAGATACAGTTTGTTTTTGTGCTCATATTTACCCATTTGAATAACC
>MKEJ01094780.1:0-11458 GCA_001753735.1 Embelia ribes
ACTTAAATGCCATCTTAGAGATATAACAATAATCTGACTATACATTTTCCATTTTTCTTTTTCCCTATTATTATTGTGAAATTTTTTAATCTTGGAGGTCCACGCAGATTTGGGTACGCAACTTTAGGCCATTGAGGGCTTAGGGTAACTCTGATATTTTGTGAACATTTGTAGATTTATGGCCGGTCAGAGTTCATATTTTTGTGTATTTCTTTTTGTGCAAGCCATAGGACTTGATGTGAGATTTTTGCTTTTTATTTTATTCTATTTTGCTCAAGCACCTAGCTTGACCACTTATGCACACGCGACTTTAGAGATTAGCTACTATTGTGTTTTTATATATATTTTGTGGTAGATTCGTGTGGCTATTCAGATGTATATGATATCAAGTAGGGTTGGTTTATTTATTTGTGTTGTGAGATTGACATAGATAGATTGTGATTGGGAAGGAAAATTGTATATTTATTCCTTCATTACATTGTGGACTATTGTGTATTATTGTGAGTTCTTGGTTACTTTATTTTATAGGATCATATCTCTGGGTTTATGGGAATTCGGAGCGTGACAGTACCGACACTCTGACAAAATAATATTTTCTCATTAACAACTAACCAATAAAAAAAAATCTATCGGGGTACTACCCTGCACCCTGTAAGAGGCGGCTTCCCCTTGACCCCCACAACCTGACCGGACAGGTTGAACCCGACAGTCGTAGCGGCAAACACTACTATCACATTATATAATACATTTTAATAATATTATATTATGCTATAAAATATTATTAAAATGCAAAAATACTCTCTGAATTTTTGGGGCGTTACACACTAGGTCGAGATAAATCAAATAAGAAATGGTCATGATTTTCTAGACAAATTTAGCTGGTATTTATCATTCAGGGAAATTTTAATCCGTCAAGTTATTTTAGTCTAAAATTCTAGGGTTTTCGAATCTGACTGAGGTAAGTTAGACATCATCTAATCACAATTATGGAGTCTGATACACTCCCAATGGCACACTATATCAAAATAAACCAGATAATAAACACTCTGTGATTGTCTAGACTAACTCAATTGGAACTCATCATTTATGGTAATTAGAGGTGGAAACTAATCTTTCGAATTCCCCTTCAAAGTCAGATTCTTCTTGTTATTGTTTTTATTCACTAAATTATTGCTTTAGTTGTAGCCTAAAATTTCCCATATCGGGACCAAAACCAAGGAAAAGTATGAGTATGATTAATTTAGTTTTTTTTTAAAAACTGAATTCACATGATAGAATTACGTGATTCAAAATTTCTTAGGATTTTCGCTTCGAATAAGAGTCCTTGAAAGATCAATACTCGGTATTCTTACTGAGAAAACTACGATGGTAGATTAGTGCACTTGCTCAAGTAAAAATCTGCACATTTAGGATTCAATCAAGTTTTTAGTGTCATTGCTGAGGACTCTCTTGTAACGTAGTACTCTGAAGATTTGAACCGTCATTCTTTCGGTAGAATTCAAAAAATAAATAAATTAATAAGTAAAAAATTCCCGTAGTGTATAATTAGTAGAAGTCCAAAATTTCACTTCTTACACGTTTACGGAAGCGGTTCTTTGAAAGAGAGGCTGACTCTAGTTCGTCTATGCCAATTTTGATGAGTAATTACAGTGACGATGATAATAATTCCCACTGGGATTTGATGGAAATTTGCCTAATAATCCAAATCCTTCTCCTCCTCCTCCTAATCCTAATCCTCACGGTGTGCTGCCTCTTATGGCGGGCTACCAAAATCCTTCAGGAAATCCACTTGGATTGTCCCCCGAACAAATGGCATGTTGTTCAAGCTTATATTGCTATGGACCAACCACCGCTACCTTCCATTTATCATCTTGCACCCCTGCCTATAAATCATATTTGTCTCCCTGCTGAAGATGTCTTCAGTCGTTGAAAAGATGCATACCCTCGAATATCATCCAACCTAAAATTCAATAAGGAGATATTAAATTCAAGGCGGTGATGATCCAATTTCTTCTGGAATTCAATGGCTTGGAAGCCAAGAGCACCTATAATTTCATCAACGATTTCGTTGCAATTTGCTCAACCTTCGGAGATCCATCTATTGAATCCGATGTCGTATGCCTTAGGCTATTCCATTTTGCTCTCAAAAGTAGAGCGAAAGTTTGGTTCAATTCCCTTACTCCTTCTTCTATCAGTACGTGGGACTTTATGTAAAGAGTAATTTTGAATAAATACTTCCCACATCATCAAACATCAAGAGTACATCTCTCAATTAATCATTCTTCCGTCCATGAAATTTTTCCTAGCTTAAGAACATTTCAATGATTTGTTTATTGCTTGTGCCCACCACAGTTACGACAAATGGTGGTTGGTTAAATTCTTTCATACATCTTTGAGTGCTCAGCTCAAACAAATGATTTCCTCTATGTGTGTCAAAAATCTATTTAAAAAAAACATCACGTACTTTTGGCAATTCTTCGATGATCTCATCGACGAATCCTAAATTTCGGAGAATTCACCTATCGGAATTACCAATTCATCATTCACAAAAGATGTTCCAATAAAAGGAGGTGTTTATCACCTTAACAAAACTGAAGAGTGGAGGGGCAAAATGGGTTGCCTTGCAACAGAAAAAGGATGTAATAGGAATTGAGAGGGTGAATGGGTTGCAACTCCGGTTATGTTTATCACTTGTGTCTTTTGCCAAGGTGAGGGGAACAAAATAGAGGATTGCTATGAAATTGACGTCATGAAGGACGCGTACTATGGCCAAATTCAATTGGCTCAATACGTCCAACAACAATGCCCTCTACAAAACCAAGGGAATCCCTTTTCGCACACGTATTATCCAGGGTGGGGGAATTACCTGAATTTATCATGGAAGAACGAGGCTCTACCGCCTCAAAACTTCCAATACAAGCCTTTTGGCTTAGGTGAATATGTGTCTCCTTCTTATCGACACAATGAACAGTTGGCACTAGTTCTCAATCCTTGAGTCGATAACTTGGAGAAGACCATTACTGAGATCCCCCATAACTTGAATGAGCTTATCAAAGCTCTAGGTAAATTAGGTAGAGGATGCTTACCAGAAGTACCTGAGCTGTATTCGCCTAAGCAAGGGCAAGTTGCCAATATGAACACCTCGATACAAGTGCATCATAAGCATATAAATACGGCATTAAGGAAGAAAAGAGGAGAGGAAAGAGTTGAAATTCAGCTTCTGATGAAATTCAGCTTTTGATGAGCTGGATTGATCTAACCTATGATTGGATAGATCAAAAAATGAAAAATCACACCAGGGTACCTCTGACCAAAAAATTCACACACCAATGGTTTGATCGATCCAAGTTCTGTTTCAAACCAAAATGAAAACCAATCCTTTTTCCAATAATCTAACACCTCTGTTAGTCCTTAAAATGAATTGTTAGTGGCAAAATATCAAAGGGATAATTCAAGAGTTGGAATCGAAAAAAGTGGTTGATACTTAGGAACAAGGAAATCCCGAAAAACCACCATTTCCTTAACGATTGGCTCCACTGAAGTCTAACATTCAAAAAGAAATATTCGACATACTCAAACAAGTCAAAACCAATATCCCCCTTCTTGACACGATCAAAACAAACTCGTCATATATGATTAGTCCTAGGAAATGTGATTTCTAGCACATAGTATGGGTCATTTTACACTTCATTATACTATTTAATGCATTATATCTCTCAAATACTTTTACTTGCTCAACTTATTGGCTCCATAGGAAATATGTGATAAATTGAGCTTAAAAATAATGAAAAATATCTTGTAATTCAAGATATAAATCCAATGAATGAAATGAGGGAAAGATATATCAAATGCACCTAAAAGTAGAAGCCAGGAGTTTAAGAAGTGATGAATAGAAGAATTTGAAGTGAAGAAGTGGAAAAATTGGCTAAAGTATGAAAACAAGGTCTAGGGGTTACCGTTTGAATGGCTTTCCTGGACTGTTCGAATGGCAAGGCAGTTAACTTGACTGCATTAAGTTACGTGAAAAAGTTATTTTTGGGAGTGTTGCTGAGACTTTTTGGGCAATTTATAGCCTTTTTAGAGGTAAATAATGAAACTATATAATGGTTTATATTTTGTTAGGTGAAGATATCATCTTTTTGGTTTTTAACTTGGATCATTCCATGATTCTCATCTCAATATGTAAATAATCAGTCTCTCTTATCTTCAAGAATGCTTTAAAACATTTTTAGTTTCTAAAAATAATTTTCTTCATTATTGCTTGGGTTTGGATGTTAATCTTTGATTTTAGAAAGTAATTGAAGCTAAGGGAATGTTCATTCCCATTTATTCTCATCAATTTCAAATTTTGTAAGTTAACGTTGCTCATTTTCTTTCATTTTTAAATTTAATTTCTAAATTTTATTGTTAAATCAGTTAACGTTTTCTTTCAAGAATCATATTTTAAGCATGTTTTGAGTACTTTTTAGTAGAATTTACGTTTTAGAGTAGATTGCTAGTTAATTAATTTATTTTTTCTACTTGCTAAATTTAGTCTCTAAATTTATTTGTTAGGAAATAATTTTTTCATGTTTTAAGTTTGGTTTTTATGTATGTTGTAGTTGTTAATTAGTTATTATTCAGGTTTTAGGGCTTGATAGCTTGTTAGTGTTAATTTTAACATTTTGTTGTCATTTTAATTTCTAAAATCATAATTAGTATTTTTGTTCATATTTTTCTTGTTTATTTCATTTTTTGTATGAGTAGCTAGGTTCTTATTGGCTTAGCCCTTGTTGATGATGATAATATGACTTAAATAAGGATCTAGCATGTTAATTTTAGAGCTTTATTCTACTAAGTGTAGTATGTGTTGGTTTAGACAATATCTTTGCATATGTCATCGGTAGTAAATCATATTTTTGAAAAATAGTTGGGTTTTGCACCTATGCAAGTCTGTCGAAACCCTCAGAAATAGTTATGAGCATGCTTCGATGGCATTTTCACGATAATAAAATTACTTTATATACTTGAAAACTATTTTCTTGAAAAACACAATTTATGAATTTGGAGTTTAAATTAGTAATAATTTAGATTAATTAACATGATAGAAATGAATCAATTGGTCATGTATCGGATTCCAACTTGGGTCGAGCCATTTTATTTACAATTTGTGAATCGTATCCTTTAAATCATCAAAATACCAAGGCGATGCTTTCTTTTGTTTTACATTCTTTAGATTAATTTCACATAGTAATCCCACACTTCTAACTTGGCGTGTAGATTCTCTAGGAATCCCCAAGTTCGACATCCAGTATTTATCGATAAAACTACAACTAACACCGTATAATTGCGGTTTTTAGGCCGACATCATTTTGTAAGGAAATATTTACGGGTAAAAGTAAGATCAACGAAAATGATTGTGTCTACCTTACTGAAAAGGCGAGCGTTGTTCTTAAATTGCACATCACGCCCAAATATAAGGACCCTAGATGTCCTACTATTGTTTTTATGATTGGAGAATTTGTGATTAATCATTCCATGCTCAATCTAGGGGCTAGTGTGAACTTATTACCTTATTCAGTTTATAGCCAATTGGGTTTATGGGAACTTAAGTCCATCAAGATGATATTGCACTCTGGTAACGGGGAATGTAAGACTGCAAAAGGGGCAGTCGAGGATGTTCTTGTGAAAATAAACAAGTTTATTTATCCCATTGACTTCATGGTATTGGATAACAACATTGCACCCACTTCCGTTCAAATTATTCTCGGACGACCCTTCTTGGCTACATCCAATACTTTGATCAATTGTAGGAGTGGCATAATGGAGCTGTCATTAGGCCACAAGAAAGTTTTGCTAGAAATTTCCAATATCGAACCATCGAATGATATACCTAGTAATGCGGGAGAGAATCAACTTATTCTATCTTATGCATCCATTTCACTATATTGACGAATTATTCAGGATCAGTAAAATTGGGAAATCCTTTGAGGACGGGGCATGGATGACCTATGCTTTAAAAGACGATGAAATAGTCTTGAAAGAGACTATACTTCCAACAAAGTTAGGGCACGATGACAATAGGAAGGTAGGTAGAGGTACGCCTAGAACAAAAATGAAACCATGCGCCATGCAACCACCAAAACAAGTGGATCGTAGTGATTCACTCGGTTATGGATAGGCGTATAGTTGAGGAAGGCATTTTTGTACATAGTTTTTCATTTCCCTTTTTTCTTTTATTATTTTTAGAATAGAGTCACATTTCCTTCGTGAATGTGAACATAAGGACTACGTTAGGTTTAGGTGGGATGTGTGTGTGTATATATGTGTATACAATTATACCAATGTTTAAGTTTGGTAAAACAAATTGTTCAAAATTTTTCGAAATTCGGAATTTTTTTCCCGAATATTAGTTGCAATTTTGTCCCAAAAACCGAGTTTTATATTGTGTTTTAATAACACATTGGTATACTTGTAAGCTGTAGGTTTTATTTTTAGTTTAATATCTTTTATTTTTGTTTTATTTTAGTTTCTATATGTTAAGAATATAAGTGATTGGCTACTGACGGCCTTTTACGTCTGATATGATATCTTCTTTGGGTATCATTTATTCTTGCAATCATTTCTATGATTATATCTACTTATCTTTTTATGCGATGATTGTGAGGCACAATTGCTCCCTATTTTGATACCATATGATATGATGATCGCATTCGCTGTTTAGTGCACAATTATTGATACTACAGGTTGATGATCGAAAATAACTTGGTATATGTTATCGTTTCCTTTCTATTACAACTTTTAATCTTTCGTTATACTTCATGTTATTTCTATTTATTGTTACTATAAGATACTTTTTTATCATATTATTCATAGGAGAAGTATTAACAAAAAATGGAAAACAATTAGATTGGGGGGAGACGAAAGTACCTATTATGCGTGTATAATGTATTCTAAAAGTTCTTGGAAACTACTAACATGTTTCAAGTTGTTGCACAAAACAATACATAGGACTAGTTTATTATCCCTGCCTCCATGGCTATGCTAGTATATTGGGTACGGGATGCATAACTAAAAGGGTGTTGTTTTTAAAAGTAAGTCAGTGAAGATTAAATGCTCTTTGATGTAGTTTGAAACCTTATGAAACTGTTTATTGACTCGACACATTCATTTTTTCAAGGATGATTATGCCTAACATTACTTTTCAACATGATAAAATTAAAAGCCAAAGGCTAAAAGTGGTCGAAGAGATGAGAGAGCCCGACGATGATAAAAATATATGTATATAAAAAAAAGAAAAAGAAAAAGAAAAAAAAAAGAAAAAGAAAAAGAAAGAAGACCGCAAGAAGTTAATAACTAGGTGCTTTTTGCAATGGAAAATAGATGATAGATTATCCGCGTAGCTCTTATGATAGGACTATTAACTGGCGGCTTGAGTTTATAAAATGGTTTACCAAAAACATAAGACAAATATACCAAACAGTTAACACAATACATATAAATAACCCATGCCACCATCCTTTTTCAGCAGTCACCCACACAATGACCGTGACTCCATGGGCACTGCCCACTCTGGAGGTGAGCAATTGGTAGTTAAACTAGGTGGTCAATGCCTTTGCCCCTTTCGGGTCCTTCTGTTCGAACTGGTTTGGGTCCAACACTAACAGGGATCACTTCATGGTTCCCACCTGTTCCAGTAAACAGAGAGACGCATACAGCATCGGTGCTATTCTACCCTCTACGCAACTTGGTTTCTTGCAAGGGGCGGGAAGGAGGGTGGGGAAATGTGCTTGGATTGTCATCATTGCCAAACCATATCATTTATAAGAAATGTTATTAAAGAATATTATTCATAAGGACAACAAAAATAATAATAATTATTTGAATTTCCTACTGGCTAACTCTAGCGATATCTTCTTTGCTGGACAAGTTGTCATTGACTGCAGTTTTTAGTTGATCATATCGTTGTACTATACTTATATTTACTGGTTGATCCGAAACCTAAAGAGAAAATCATAGGTGCCTATTTGAAAAAAATTCGGATGATTGTGGATGCAAAATACGTTTCGCGAGTCGAGTTTCATTTTCTTACCACAGTTTCGAGGAATCTAAAAACAAGACTAGTAGTGTATTGGGTCAAGTAAATGTCGAAAATAAAGCTGCCTAAAATGGGGAGCAAGGAAGCAAAGGCCAACAATTTTGTTAGTATTTGCAGCTTTAGAGTAGTTGAGATGCATCTCATACAAGATATGTTGCAACATGGCTCGTGGCATTTTGTACAAATGCAATGCTGATATTTAAACTGTTGAGGCCAAAAATAATTTCAACATACAATACTTTTGCATTTTTTATTAACAGTCAATAAAAGGGTTTGTCGTAAAACCAAAGCAAGGGGAAAGTACACATCATTTCCTTTTTGGTATATGTGGATTATGGCATTACAAGTTAACTCAGTGTTGCTATGACGCCACGCTAAATTTGGCAGAGGTAACATATATTCGTATATCATCCCGCAGAAAATTACGAGTTTTTAAAGAGCTGAGTCCAAGATATCAAGGTTACATGGAAATATCCTAATTAGATACATAATAAGAATAGGAAAAAAAGCTGCAAAAACTATTATAGTCAGTCGCAAATATAATTTTAATAGACTTCATTCCATGTTGGCGATGAATCACAAACTAAAACAACTCTAGATAATATCTAGTTTTTCCATCAATGATTCTTCATTGATATCTCATACGAATAAAAGTAGCTTTCGGATCAAATGCTTGCTAGAAACTCAGGCTTTTAAACTTAGATAGGTAGGCTATTTAAACGATGTGGAGAGCATAAACAAGGAAAGAAAAAAATTATTTCAAAGGGTAAATATTTGAGAGGAAAAAACTCTGCCAGATAGAAAATATTTTTGTTTGTTACTTGATGAAAATGACAAACTCAACCCTTTTATATAGGCTTACAAAGCACACAACTACTCCTTTTAAATGCCACAACTTTCAAACACATCATCCACTTATTTTTCACATATTTTACTAAACACTTTTCTTAATCATATACCAAGTTTATAGAATATGGGCTATGGGCTAACAAAATGTCAAACTTATTTCAACCCAAAACCAACAGACAAACCCAAATAAAAAGACTAGCCCAAAACAAGTTTAACTTACAAAATCCCCCCTTACACTTGATTTGGTCACTGCAAGTAATTCTCAATCGCTTGAAATCCTCATACTTTAATGGCTTTGTAAATATGTCGGCCACTTGATCTTGAGAAGTTATGTATGTCACTTGCACTTTATTTTTTTCAATACATTCTCTTATGAAGTGGTACCTTGTATCGATGTGCTTGCTTCTATCATGAAATATGGGATTCTTGGCCAGCGCAATAGCTTACTTGTTATCCACATAAACCTCGGTTGTTTCCTCTTGTGATACTCCAAATGTCTCTAACAAGTTTCTTACGCAAATTATATGGCACACGCATGAGTTTGCGGCAACGTATTCGGCTTCGCACGTTGAAAGGGTCACAATTGGTTGCTTCTTAAAACTCCATGTGAATGTTGTATCACCTATGAATAACACAAATCCTGTAGTATTTTTTCTATCAGCAACATCTCCTCCCTAATCACTATCACTATATCCAACAAAGTTAAAACTATTAGAATAGGAATAGGGTAAACCATAATCTATGGTACCTTTAATGTATCGAAGAATTCTTTTGGCAACTTTTTTGTGAGCGGTGGTTGGTTCCTCTATATATTGACTTATAAGTCCAATTGTGAACATTACATCCAACCTTGTACATGTAAGATAGCATAAACTCCTAACTAGACTCTTGAAATGAGATGGATCAATCACTTCACCTTCTTCATGCCTTGACAATTTGACTCCACATTCAACCGGCATATCTACTAGTTGACTATCAAGCATCTTGAACTTTTGAAGAACTTCTTTAATATAACGCTCTTGTGAAATGAAAATTCCATCCACCTTTTGTTGAAATTCAATTCCAAGGTAATAGGTCATGAGCCCAATGTCAGTCATCTCAAACTCTTTTGTCATTGTCTTTTTGAAGTCATCGATTATGCTTGGATTGCTTTCTGTGAATATAAGATCATCCACGTACAAGCAAACAAGCAATATATTTTCTTTTCATTGACCTTTGACTAAAGGGCATACTCTTGAGGGCATTTTGAGAAACCATTATCTTGAAAATACTTATCAATTCTACTATTCAATGCCCTTGGTACTTGCTTAAGCCCATATAAAGCCTTATCAAGTTTCAAGACTTTATTTTCATATCTTTTAACTATATAACCCATTGGTTGCTCAATATAAACCTCTTCTTCAAGATAGTTATTTAGAAAAGCTGACTTGACATCCATTTAAAATATTTTTCATTTATTTTGAGTAGTAAAAGAAATAAGTAATCTTATAGTTTCAAGATGGGCTACTAGAGCAAATACCTCATCGTAATTAATGCTAGTCTTTTGTTTGTTGCCTTTAACAACAAGTCTTGCCTTGTATCTTTCAACTTCTCCTTTTGTATTTTTCTTCAACTTGTACACCCACTTTATTCCAACTGCCTTTTTACCTTTAGGAAGATCAATTAACTTCCAAGTATTATTTCTTTCAATGGACTTAATTTATTCATCTATTGCATTTCTCCATTACTTGTATGTAACAACATCTTCAAAATCTATAGGTTCACTATCGGAAAATAGAAAAAAAAGCGAAACCTCATTTAGATTTTGTGTTTCCTCATAGAGTTCTTCAATACTTCTAAAATGGGGGGTTCTTTCACTTGAGCTTTGTTCAGATGATAATGGAGACTATTGAGCGGATGGTGATAGAGGTGGAGTGTCGGTTGCTTGTCCTTCTTGCACTTCTTCATTTTCACCAAAGATTGGGAATTTTTTTTTACTTTAATTAGGTTCGACATTCTAATCCCATGATTCTTGTTTATCAAAATGAACATCTCTACTTATAACAATATTCTTGGAAAGTGGATTGTACAACTTTTAACCTTTGAAATGCTTGTCATAGCCAATAAAGACAAACTTTTCACTTTTGTCATCAAGTTTCGATCTCTTTCTATCCGACACATGAGCATAAACTATACTTCAAAAAACTTGTAAGTGAGAGACTTCGGACTTTTGTCTTCTCCATGCTTTTTGAGGGGTCTTTCCATCAACACAATCAACTGCTTTGGCCCAAAATTCTTTAGGCATTCTCTTTTTCTTGAGCAAGCTGCAAGCCCTTTTAACAATTGTTAGATTCTTTCTTTCCGCCACTCCATTTTGTTGAGGCAATCAGGGAATCGTTAAAGACGGCGAATTCCTTGACTTTTTCAAAAGTCATTGAATTATTTTGATGTGAATTCGCCTCTTTTATCGGGTCTTATAGCCTTGATATTATTACAACCCCTACTTTTTTAGCCTAATTTTTTTTTTGATATGATGTTTTGACTTGTTTATTG
>MKEJ01094782.1:0-10694 GCA_001753735.1 Embelia ribes
CTTCTGTATCACTTTCATCTATGTAGTTAAAGCTTTACCTCTACCTCTACCTCTCCTCATTGTTCCCATATCAAGCCTGATAGTTTCTAGCTGGTGCATCGATAAGTCACCTTTGTATATGCCCAAACCACCTTAAACGTCTCTCTCATCTTATCCTCAATTGGAGTCAATCCTACCCTTGCACGGATCTCTTCATTCTTAATTCTATCCTTCCTAATCTTCTCGCACATCTATCTCAACATACCAATCTTTGATACGCTCATCTTATATACATCTTGTTTCCTATTAACCCAATAGTCCGTTCAATACAATAAAGCTGGTCTTATCACGGTCCTGTAAAACTTTCCTTTTAATCATAAAGACATATTGCGATCACATAAAATCCCAGAAGCAATACTCCGCTACATCTATCCTGCGTGGGCTCTATAATTGACATTTCTTTCTATCCCACCATTGTTCTTCTAAATGGATCCTAAATAACAGATATGATTAGTTTGTTGTACCACCTGCCCAGCTAAATTAACCACAATCGGGTCCACCATACGGTGTCCGTTGAAATTTGCACTCCATATATTCGGTTTTTGATCTACTCAGCCTAAAATTGCGTGACTGTAAAATCTCCATAGTTCTAAATCATTTATGCCCGCTCTAGTCTCATCAGCTTAAACTATACCATACTTCAGTGGGTTCCTGTAGTGCTATTGTAGGAGAAGTTCTTTGGCTAAGATTTAACTTTGATCATTGAGCTAGCAGTTTTCTGCTGCGTTCTCTATCTTTGTGTTCATCTCTTGTCCTTCTCTTCTTGTTGAGGTGGTCAGATCGCAACTGGGCCATCTTTTGTGCAAAGAGTTGCCTGCTCCTTTAGACTTTTTTTAAGATGGTTAGTTCAAGCGTCTTTGTATATTATGGGTTTGAATGTTGGATTTTTGATCTGGTATGGCTTGGTTCTTTTGCTTATGGGAAGTGTCAGGTTTGTTTTGTCATCTTATATCAGATCGAAGATTGGGCCCTCATATAGTTATTGGTGGTCTTGGGCTCTAGGCGGGTGCTTTGTAACCTGTCATAGTGACACCTAATATATTTTTGGTCTATATATCATTTTTTTGGCATGTTGTCTCCTTTTGATGTTTATCATCGTTTGAGATTTACTTCTCATAGTATTACTATCCGATTTGAAGACAATTGGGGCTAGGGGGGTAGCGAGCAAGGCTACTCATGAGTATCTCGAACTTGACTTGGTAATTACTAAGTCTGAGCTCGGCTCGTGAACTAATGAGAACTCGAGTATGTCAACATACTCGATTTGAATTTCAAGTTGAGCTCGAGTAGCAAGCTATTCGACTCGTTAACTCGTGAGTAGCTCGAACATATATATATATATATATAGAGAGATATATATATATATATAGTCAAAAATAAAATTCTCATCCCATACCAGTAGGAAAGATTTGACCCTAATTGCTTGATGAAATAAAGAAATACTCTATCGTAAGTACTTCCTCCGTCCCAATATTTTTGTCTATTCCTTTTTGTGATATCCCAAAATGTTATCCACTTTCTAAATATAAATGCTAGAAAATTTTAGATTTCCTAAGTTACCTTAGTTATTGTGCTTTAATATGCACACGCCTATAGCATATCACATTAGTCGAGGGTAAATTTGAGAATTTTGTAATAATATAATGCAGAGACAACTCATTTATTGATGTTTCCCTAATAAGTTGGGTTTTCAATACAGGACTAAAATTTTGGGACGGAGGGAGTAATCAATTTTATTTTTTAATAAAATGTAAAATAGTTTAAAAAATGATCTTATCGTGCATATGTCTAGTTGAATTTTTGGTTCCCTCTACTGAGTCGATTTCGTGTACAAAAATGATACTTGAGTCAAGTTCAAGTTTGAGTGCTTTGTCATTTGAATGATTCGTGCTCCATTAGAGCAATACTCGGCAGATATCGACTCGTTTTCACCCCTAGTTGGGGCGATGTATTATGAAATTGTTTCTGATTTTGATGGTTTTCGGATGTTTATGTATGGCGTGTTTTGAGTTGTGTGAAGGTTTCAGACCTCAATGGCTTCACAATGAAGATGGGTGGTGATGTTCGTGCATCATCCTTGTTTGGATTTTATATCTGTTTGTTAATTTCTTCTTTACAGCTTAGTCTCTGTCTCTTTTCTTTTATTTTAGTTTTCTTTGCTTTCTCTCAGGCTGTCAGAGTTCATGGGTTGTTTTCTGCTTTTCAACATAGTCTGTATTATTTTTTCTTTTATTTTGTTCCTTGTTGCTCCGTTTCAGACTGTGAGAGTTTGTTGTTTTTTTCCCTTGTTTTGTGTATCATTATAGATCTTTTGGATACTTATCCTTAAGTCCGAAGCTTCCGAAGTTAAACTGTCTTTAATACTGAGGAAAGAGGAGTAATCATGTGGATCTACATTGGATTTCTGGGTCTAACTTTGCTGAATTTATAGGTATTCAACCATTGTATCTGAAAGATGTGAATGATTACAAATTTAGAGTTCTTTTCTATGGATTTCAATATTTGTGAATGATACCTTTTGTTCCATACTTCCAGTTCCTGTATTAATAGGAGAGGGATGCAAACAGTAAACCTCACTGTTGTCAACGGCTTTGAACAGCTCTTCTAATTTTCTTAAACAGCTATATGGCTGACAGTTCCCCTCCTTTTTTATGAACAAGTTAGGTGCGTTTAGCTTCATATTTCTTGTATATTTACGGTACGTTTTTGTCTCTTGGTCATTTAACATTGCTCTTTGTTGGACAGTTAATTGCTTATGAAGGTCTTCGACAAGTAGCATACTTGGTCTGCTTTCTGCGTTTATGAGTTCTATTTTAGCATTTGTTTTTATTGCGATTGTTTGGTTTTCATCTTAGTGAGTGGTCCAACCGCTGGTTTGCCAAAATCTTTTTCTTCTTGAATGTTACTTGCGTTTTAGGCGACAAGAAGTCTTTTGTATCTTTTTGTTTAATTTAGCATTTGGTTATTTGATGTGTATTGTTTCCTTATTTAGGCTTTAGTTAAAAAACCAAAACTCTCAAGTTTGATAAAGTCGATACCCTTAATCAGGTATATCTGTTGCATATTCATGTCTTTACTTTTGGGATTTGATACAGTGCAACTTGTCCCTCAAGCTGAAGTTGCAGTGGCACCAAAGAGACGTGAAAGAAGTGTTGGCTCTTCGGAAGACTCTTCGATCAGGCCTCTAAATGAGGAGCATTCTACTGGACAAGCACTTCTGCGTGTTCAGGATCAAGATGATAAGTTTCTTCACAAAGTTAATGCAAATGGCATTGAAATGTGGGTGGTGCTCACGTCTGTGATCTTTATTCATCCAGAGACTGCCAAACACCATTCGCTAGATTCTCAAAGAGTGGTTTTAGTGCCTAGATTACCATCAAAGAAAAGCTTTAAGAATCATGAAAGTGCTATGGTAGATAGAGATTCAACTGTAAAGCAACAAAATGATGGAAGTATAAACAAGAAGCAGGAATATCGGCAGGCAATTGTTCATCTTTTGATATCAGAGACGGTAGCCAAAGGACATGTAATACTTTCTAAGTCTCTCCGTCTATATCTCAAAGCAACCTTACACTCATGTACGTCAATCCTGCTGAGAGTTTATCTTATTTGTGCTAATGGACATTGAACCTTAGATTCTCAAAGTCATTGATAAAATTACTTTAACTGTTGGAGCATCATTTGCTTCTCAAAATTTTAGTTCTTGTTAATCTTAGGATTTGTTTATATAGTATAATTATTGTCATCATTTTAACTTAGATAAGAAAGGTTCGGGAATCTGGAACAGTTGACAGGTGTTTTGGCATTTATTTTCCATTCAAACTTGTTATCTCCAGAACTGCTCGAGTGCTTTCTATCATTGTAACTTCCATTACAATGTTATAATTAGATGGGATTGCAATTCTTATGTTATAATTAGATGGGATTGCAGCTAAGAATTTCTGCCTTAAGAAGGCTCATGATCGTATACCTTGACTACCATATACTTACTTGAGTTACATATTCTTTTCAAGTTCTCTTCTCCCTTCTCCAAGAATGATGACGGCAGATTTGAAAATAAGAATATGCTGCATGTTTCAGGGATATATGTGAAGATATGCAATATTAACTTTAAGAAAGAAGTTCCTTTACTTTCACTTTCTCCATTTCAATTCAAAGTGTCCGGCAATAGTATGGTTCTTGAGAATCACGGCCCTGATGATGTTGGCAATCGAAAGAATCACAAGGCTGAGAAAAACTCAGATACTTACATGGATACGGCAGACTGGTCTGTCCATGAAAGAGTTGTTGCAGCTTTCGGCAATGCGATTACTAGAAATGATGGGGCTGTTACCAAGCCCAACAGTAAAAAAGGATTGCAGAATCTTTTGCATGCTTGGTGTTCTGCTCAACTTCACGCTCTTGGTTCATGTGCAGGAGAGGAGACCATTTCAATGGTTTTAGGAAACGAGAGCTTGTTACATTTTGTCGTGAAGGACTACAAATCTGGAACCCATGGAAAGGGACACACATCATATACTGAATCTTCTGGAATAAGAAACAAAGATAGAGGGGTTGATGTCATGTTTGTCTTATCTACTTCTGAGGAATCCATGCGGTATGAAAAGTTTTATGTGTATGAGCTTGCATTTGATAAAGGCAATCCGGGAGACAATAACCTGAAAAGCCCACTGTTGTTAGGGGATCTGGGTCTGCATGGACCTATAAATATTCATTCTGTTGCTGAAAGAACCTCTCAAAAATTATTGACCTCAAAAATTTCTTCGTTGAAATGGATGGGGACAGCTGCTTCTGATGTTATTAGCAGTAAGTAAAAACAAATTCTCTACTATTCAGCTGCCTGAAACGAAGAATATGTGTTTTCTTCTTTCTATGGTTTATAAAATATTGAAGATGTTTTAATTTATTTTCGTTTTGCTTTTCTTATAATCACTTCGTATATATTGGGATGTGTTGGGGTAAGCACAGTAATATTAGTTGTTCAGCAGAAATATTGTGCTCTTCAAAAAGCATTCCGCATACCAAACTGGGTAAAATGCACTTGTGTATTTGATCAACTGTTATTCATATAATAATTGCACCTATCTTCTGCGACGTGTTTCTCATATAGAGCAAGGTTGTTGTGCTTCATAGCTGTTGCCTTTTTTTATTCTTCTTCTTTCCTTTTGTCTTGCTGCAGGGTTGGTTGTGCAGTTATCTTTTGCTTCTGGCTTGCTGTTGAGCAGTTATAATCTTCCTTCGCCTGGGCATGTCTTAATTCATGGACCTCCAGTGAGTTCTATTATTTAAATTTCTATACATTTTGTTGAAACAAATTTTTGCCCTGTACTTTATCCATTTTACTCAATATGGTTTATCAATTTCTTATACTTATTGAGCGGGAAACAATATGTATAAATCCCTACAAGTATCATATGGTATTGGTGGAACCGAATCTTTTGAAACTTATTTTTCATGCACTTGTCCCTTTATCTTATTTTTGTTCTTTTGGTGTTTTAATCCCATCTGCATCCTTCTAGTGAAGGTATCACGTTTGACATGGTGATGCTACCTTCATACGAACTGAAATCAAAGGGTAACAAGTTTAGGTTGGTCTGTCGAATATAGTTGAGAATAGATATTTTTGTTTGTGAAGTTAGTTGCCAAGGGATATACAACTGAGGAGTTCGGATTGACCGTAGCGATATAAATATAGCAGGATATACATGGGGACATGCTATTCTTGTTGTCTTAGGCGATTTTCATGTAGTAGCCGTAATCTTGATGAGAAGGAAAAAACTTTTTCCTAAGACATTGAATTAGCATTTTTTAAGGCTCTCAAGCATTAGATGCATTAAATAAAACCTTTGCACTAGATTAGTTGTCTTGTGCATCATGATAGGAAGGGAAAGGCAAAGCAAAAGAGACTAGGGCTTGCTTGGTTGCTCTGTTGTCAAGTATGTGAATACAAGTGATGATTCAATAAATTATCACTGCATGCTCTTAAAAGTAAGATTTATAATCTTGGTCTGCAATAAGCTATTCAATTTAAAAAACTCATCTTCTACCATATTTTTCCAAAATTGGTGTTTGGCGTCTCGTGTACTTTTTTTTCCTTTGAAAGTAGAAATTTTTGATAAATTTGTTTTCTCAGAGTTGAACCAACATCCTGAAACAAAAAAAGTTTTTGAGTCCAAAATATAAAAACCAAAACAAAAGCCATACCGAACATGCCTTATTGTGGTGTTTGTTTGAAATCTTGTTTGATTAATTTCACGCTTTATACATATTTTCATTCTATGCTCCTTTCGAGGTAGGATGCTACGACAAAATACTCTTTATGCGGTTTCACCTTTTCAATAATTTGATGTCTACTATCTTGTGCAAGCCTTCCATGTTGGTAGTCATGCCTCGTATACTATTGTAGCTTAAAGTTAATATTGTGGCATATTTGTTCTATATTAGGGTTCGGGGAAAACATTATTAGCCACAGCTGTTGCAAAATCAGTTGAAGAACATGAGGACATCCTAGCTCACATGTATGCAGTTGTACAGTGCATTTTTTATTCTTTATGTTTTCAGGAGTAAATTAGCTTCCAGACTACAATAGACTAATATTCTCGTTTTCTATTCATATGAAGAGTTTTTGTAACCTGTTCCAAACTTGCCTTGGAGAAGTCTGCTACCATTCGCAAAACACTTTCTGGCTATTTATCAGAAGCTTTAGATCATGCTCCTTCTCTTGTAATTCTTGATGATCTTGATAGCATTATATCATCCTACTCCGACTCCGAAGGATCTCAACTAACATCTTCTGTTGTTGAGCTTACACAGTTCCTTAAAGATATTATTGATGAATATGAGGTACGATTTATATGATATCTTACTCTTTTTCACTGATACAACAATTAAAGCAAGTGCTTTTATCCAGAGTTTTATATGTTTATTTTTTGTAATATTGTATGCTACAAGGCAAAAAATACTATTTGGACGAGGTGCATGGTTTTATGCTTCAACGTGGATGTGTATGCACTTGGCTTTTTGGTGAAAGCAAGACAACAATGGCTAACGGGATATTGAAATAATTGGTAGTTATATTAGTTATTACAAGGGGTAAATTTTTTTAGTTTACTTGGTTTGGCTTCCATAGTTGTTTTCTTAAATAGACAAGAGACTTGGACCCAAGCCCCAATTTCCGAAATCATAGCATCCGCAATGAAAGTAAAAGACAAAAGCCAACAGGCCAGTGGCTTTGGTAACTTCCTTGTGGTATGTCGTCAATTCATCTAACTTTCTCCTTTCTGTAATTATCCTAAGATGTCTTATCACTTGTATGTACTGTATAATGTTGTAAATATTTGATGGGATTATTATGAGAATTTTAGAGGCACGGTTAATTCTCGCTCCTCTCTGCTTTTAATCATTATCCTAATAGGCCTTAACGCAATACTTTTTTGAATGGAGAATAGAGTTCTTGTAGTGGTTTTGGAATTTCTTTAGTAGCGGGTGGGGTTATACATTGATTATGTGCTAGTCGGAGGTGGATAATTTGAGACATTGTGGTGTTATATATTTTGAAACTATTGGGTTTACATATCAATCTGTGTTCTATTATCCAAGTGGGAGAGGCTTATGAATTGGAGATCTTTTGTTAGGTTGTAAGATTGAGCCCTTCCATGTCATTTGGGTCCTCGTTTGGCTGCTAAGTTTAAGACTACTCTGGTTTGTGAATCGAGTGATCCAAAGATTTGAGAATCGGCTTGGCTTCATGGAAGAGAAACATCTTTCCAAGAGTGGTGAATTAACCAATGTTACCTAATTCTCCATGACCTACTCATACCACATTCTCGTTCTCACATACCGGAACGCGATACTTTAGCGTTTAGTTCTCTATTTTTAGCAAACTCAGCGAACCCAATTTGTTTTAATCATGAAAGGAAAAAGAAAACAAATTACAAATAAATGAACAAGAGGAAAACAAATTCAACTAGAGTACTCACATTTCTATGATATACTAGCTAAAATCGAAGAATGGAAGATGGAAAGTTGTAAAAAAGAAAATATTTGGGAAAAGAAAATTTTTTGTTTTTGTTTTCTTCGTACACTTGAAGAGAGAGATATTTACATGAATAGGAGATCTGCAAATTTGAAGTGGGCCAAGAAAAGTAAGTATTATATAAAAGGATTAAAGTAACATTACGCAAAAATACATAAATTAACATTACCAATAAAATTCAACAAATTGAATTAAAAGAGAGTTTCTTAATTGGCTTATGTTCTTTATACAAATAAAAGAAAGATATTTCTTTCATAGTCTACAAAAATTAACTTGTATATATGAAGGTATATTAAACCTATTCCCGACGTACCGCGTACTAGACAATACTTGCGTCCCACGTTCCCGTACTTGTACTACGTACCACAGCAAACCGCAGCCCTGGTAACATTGGGTTTAACTTGTATAGAGAGTAAATTGTCTAGTCTCCCTACCTGTATGCTTTCTCTGGTATGCATACTGTCGTCGATGCATAGGGGACTAGGAGTAGCTTTAGCAGGTTTTTCTATGTGTCGGGTTAGGGGACGAGTTCAAGTATCATATAGTCAAATGAGACATTGCGTGATCTACTGTACCTCACGGAGTTTTGGGGATTAGAAAGTTTTGTGTTAAATGAAACACAACTTGGCAAGTGGCTTTGGATATTTGGATAGACCTTGATATTGGTGGAGGAAGATCACCATGTATGGGAGTTTTTCGGGGTTTGAGGGTCTTATTATCCGTCTCTCTCCTAAGAGCTTGGGTTGTGGAAGGGATCATGAGTTGTTGGGATGCGTACTCCTTAAATTTCCCATTCCATGTGGGTGCAGGGGATGGGGTGAGGTTTTGGTATCAGACGTGGTGCACTCACAGTCTAGGTGAGCCTTTTAGAGATCTGTTTGTGCTTGCTTCTAACAAGTATGTCTGTGTGAACAACATTTATGCCATGTCTAGTACAGGAATTGCTTGGAGTCTGATTTTTAGGCGGTAGTAGTGTCCATAACTGTTTTTCTGGGCATCCTCGATGATGCACGTCTCTCAAGTAGAAAAAGGATTCTTGGGGCTTGAATACTTCGAGTAAAGAATTGTTCTCTGTACTATGGTTCTGCAAGGTCTAAACCGGTGGTTAAGGCTCATTTTTCTGGAAGCCAATGTGCGAGGTTAATGCCCATCCTCATAGGCATTTTCTCTGTGACGAGACACAACCTTAAGAGGCAGGGTTGCATTATTGCTGATTGGGGTGCTATGAGCAAGTGCTAACATGATGGGGAATCTGTCCATCATCTCCTCCTACACTTTATAGCCATAGGGGAGACTTTTTGTTGTGTTTTTTCGATTTTGGGTGTTCAATGGGTTATTCTGGGCATATGTTAGCCATTTGCTTAGTTGGGGGCAGCTTTGTCCAACCCTTTCTTTTTGATGTGTATGAAGCATTATTCACTTTTCTGTTATGTGGAATGTGTACCTTGAAAATCTATAGAGTTTTTGAGGCGATACATAATTAATTATCTTTTTGGGAGGCAAGATCCTTCCTTTTTGTGTCTCTAGGGCTACTCTTTGTTTGTCGGTTTCTTCCTGACATTGATTTCCTAGTTTCTCTCTTTGTAACTGTGGCTAGGTTTTGTAAAGGATTGCTGTCGTAAGGCAATTTTTGGTATATACTTACCCTTAAAAAGTGTGATAGCCGGGTGCTACAGGATGATTCAGAAACTCTTATTTTGGACTTTTTTCTTTTCTTTTGCATTGTGGTTTTAATCAAGGTGTTATTGATGCTTGACTGGGGGAGGGTTATGTTTGCTATATAGGAAACACAAAGTGGTATCTGTTGGGAGATGGTGTGCATGACACCGATGACGACATTGAGATGTAGAGAGAGATTTCTAATGCCATTGATTTTTTTTATTTTACTTTTTTGTGTGAGAATGATCATTATTTCACGTTAACGACCCAATGTGATATTTTATTTTGGTTCTACTTAGCCGACTCTAATTTATTAAAATTTGAGGCTTGGATTGCCCTAAGAGCAACCTTAACCTTTCGCACGAGGTCATAAATTAATTGAGCTGGACCAGGCTCTCTATGCCCATCTGCTAACCCAGCTTAAAATCATACTATAGTATCTGTCCGGGAAGAGCTCTCTCCGCTAAAATGCTCTAAAAACTCTAAAAACGGCAACTGTTGTACGTCCGTCCGACAAAGAATAGCTCTGTTTTCGGTTCCACTGTTGAAAACCAGACACTTGCTAATTGTTGTTTTCGTTGCACTCGTTCTTTCAATGCCTTTGTAGGATAATTTCACGACTTACCATTAAAAATTGCTGCCCTTTTTATTTCTGCAGAACAATACGCCACGTAAATAGGTGGCATAAATGCTTTTGCGATACGTGAAACAAATCTAAATAAAATGTACATATAAATGAAGCAGCGGCGTACTCATAATTTTATAATTTTTTTTGGGTACTCATAATTTTATAATTTTTTTGGGGGTGGAGATTTTTTTGTTCAGGAGAGGGGAGGGGGATTCCATTAGGTTTACAAGGACTAATATTCTAATTTCTTGATCGTTGTTTCATTGTAGTTAATTGTGTTTGTGAGAGCCCGTATACTTCCTACTAAAACAAACTATTAGACTGTGTTTGGTG
>MKEJ01094787.1:0-21659 GCA_001753735.1 Embelia ribes
ACTGTCTAAGAAATTTGTCATTATATGAAATTTTCTTAAAATTCGTATTTTTGAATTAAGAGAAAAAAAAAATTTGAAAGTAAAATCCCTTTTCTTTATTTCTTTTCTAAAAACTCACGTCCCCGGGTTTATGGGAATTCGGGGCGTGACATGTACCGTATAATTTACAAATCCAATCATTTCGGTACCACATTAATAATCAAATAATTAATATCGATTTTTTTCAGTCAATTTGTGATTGTATCCAGATCGATTTTTTGTTTATTTATTTATTTTAGAATGCAAGTACTACTAATGGTTGGGGAAAGCATACGAAAAATATCCGATCCAAATTACCCAAAAGAAATATAGAATTTCCGAATTCGATTTAGGCTAAGATCCGAACGCAAATTATCCGAATGAAATCCAATTCATATGCATGAAATGACATAGTTTTCTTACAAGATGTATATATATATATATAATATAAAATGACATCATTTCATTATTCGAGTATTTTAAATAATTATATGATTCTGAGCACAAAATTTTTGAATTAACCAAATTTTTAAAATGATAAAATCCAAATCCGAATGCAAATTGGTATATGAATTCTTCATCTCCCCTTGCCAGTGGTGAAGAGAAGAGTGGTAATTTTGCTTGCGATTAGATGGCGCAGTAGCAGCAGGCAGGGCGGGAAACAGAAAAACATTTTGGTGAAAGAAAATAAAAGCAAAACTTCCCAATCAACTATCCCAACTTAGTTCCGTTCCGTACTCAACTCTCTCTCTCTCTCTCTCTCTCTCTCCGTTTCTCCTCTCGTTGAAAACCCTAATTCCCGATCACTTCCCCGAATCCCACGTAGATACCCTAAACCCCCTCCCCAATTAACCACATTACATCGAATCGAACTCATATATACATACATATACAGAGAGAAAAGGATACAGATAGATGGTGAGAACTTCGACGCCGATGGCACTCAATCGCGTCCATCGGAACCGCCGAACCCGAGCCTCCGCCGCCGGAGAACAACAACAACCGGAGACAGCCAACGACAACGAGGAGGAGGTCGACAAGGATGTTCCAGTCCGTTACGCCCCCCTCCGGGATCTCTACTCCGCCACGTCACCGTGTTTGGGCGCCGGTGGCTCCTCGTCGGGCAAGGCTGGACCCACAAAGCCCCCTCCGCCGCCGTCTCCGCCGCTGGTCCACGTGTATTCCCGCCGTCGCCCCAGCAGGACCCGCCACTCCTCCCCGCCCAAGCCCTCGTTTTTTGACTCCTTGGTCTCGCGGGTCGGCTGCCAGTCCCCGGATACACCTGCATTGGTATTGTGAGATTTGATTTAGTTTTTAGATTGATTTTCTTTCCTTGTTATGGTTTATTCCCTCTTTTGCTTAGGACTGTCAAAGTGTTTGCCTATAAAAGGAGGCATGATTTGGAGCATTCCAAGCATTGACACCAGTTTTGCTTATTTAATTTCTATCACTTCCGCTTCTAGAAATTCACATTTTATAAATCTACCAAACCAGTCTTTGTAAAAAAAATTGATAAAAGTTAATAGAATAATTACATATACTGTAAGAAAAAAAATATATATAAATACTTTCCGTTGTTTTAACCAATATTTTAAAAATTTGTTGAAAAAAATTTATTTTTAATAGATAAATTGTGAATGATAAATTTACTGTAGCATTTATGGAAAGTTCCATAGAAACTTAGACATAAAGAAAAGACTGTTGGGAGACATTTCAAAACTCTGATGTGAATACTCTCATATAATTCATAGATTTCTCCCATTTGATTGCCTAAACGAGAAATCTTGAATGGGAAATGTACCACAACAGTGTTCCTATGCTAAATTAAATTTATGAGTTGGGAAATGTACTATTAACATTTTCTTTGTTATAATATTAATTTATTTCCACCAAAATTGTAACCGTAGTTGACATTAGGGAAAACATATTTTTACATTTTATTGGAATATATATAATGATTCTAGTAATTTCTAGCAATAATTTTATTGAAAGACGGGTTTGGGCTATTTCTAGAATGTGGATTTCTAGTAGCAGAAATGGCTTTATAGACCAAATTAAATTGGAAAGATGGGTGTTAATGCTCTCATGTAATTCAAAACATCAATAAGAATTATTTCTCTTCTATATACTATTTTAATAGGTAGCTGTGAAGGAGGAGCCCGTCGAGGAGGTGGATGAGGGTGAGGCAGAACCCCTCGACGAGGAAGAGAGTGAGGTGGAGAGGAAGAAGAGAAAGAGGGAGGAGCTGAGGAAGAAGTGGCTGAGGCCTATTAAGAGGGAACCTGCCAGCTTGGGCGGAGACACCACTGAATTACAGGTTCGGAATGGAAACACAGGTTACTATGCTAAAAAAATGGGTCGGAAAAGGAAGCGCGGGGCTTATGAGAATGGCACGAAAGTCGATGAAAATGGCATTATCGATCCTACTGCAAAATGGGTTCGGTATGTTTGTTTCTCGATTTTATCAGGTTCACATTTCACATTTGTGTGATGTATGTGTAGAAGCGCTAGGAGGATCGAATGGAGTGGAGAAAAAAATAATATTTTTTTAATTGGCCGCGAATCCAATTGATAGTTAAATAATTTGTTGTTTCTCTCATTAGCAAATTGTAGTTCCAAATGTAATCATTTGGGATGTCAAGAAATGGGTTCCATATGTTCAATTTTGAATTTATTTGTAGCTAGTATGATTAAGAAGAGGACATCATCTTTCACATTGCTTTGCGTGTGTGGAATCACTTGGAAGATGGTATGGATCGTAATGTTGTATCTTTTTGTTTTTGTGTGAATTGGCCAAGAACCCCATTGGGATGAAAATAAGTTTTTGTTTCGGCCATCCACCAATTGTAATTCCAAATGTGCACATTTGCAATGTCAAGTAAGATTTTGTATATTTGATTTTCAATGTTAGTTTGATTGTAGTGGTAGATTAGATTTCATATTTCTACTATGTATGTCCGGAATGTTTAGGAAGATGATATGGACTTTGAAATTGTTTCTTTTGTGTGTTGTCTGAGAATCCAATTGAAATTGTAGTAAATTTAGCTTCTTCCTTCACACACTAGAAGTTGCAGTATCAATAATTGTGTTCTGAAATTCTATTGCTATTGTTACTTCTATTAGAGATTAGTTTGTTTGAACTTGTAGATAAGATCTTCCATATATGTTGTGCGTGCATGGAATTTCTAGGAAGATGGAATGGACCAGAAATATGTAATTAGGAATTGGAGAAATGCTATTAGTAGGATTATTCCCTTTGTTCTTAATTGGCCGTGAGCCCAGTTTAGATTTATGCTAATTTTCATTCCTCTTTCACAAATTCTAACTTTTAAATGTCTATCAAGTAATCGCTTTTGTACCCGTGATAACAAATTTTTTTTTTGGGATTTCTCTTGGAAGATGGAATGATTTAGTAAATATAGATTAGAAAATAAAAATTCTGTTAGAAGCTTTATCCTCTTATTTTGTCACTGATGACACTCTTCATAAAAAATAAGTTTTTTTCTTTCATCTTCACAAATTGTAGTTCCAATGCTTTCATTTGAATTATTAGAGAAAGTTGGGAACACTGCCTATTGTGATGCGAACACATGTTGGGTTTGTTTGATATAAATTCTGAATATTGGAGTAGCTTATATTTATATGTGTGCGCCTGTGAAGAAGAATTTGTTTGCGCTATGCATGCTTGGAGCTAGGATATCTCATGGGCGATGGAATGAACTGGGAAAATAAGGATTAGAACGGAAAACATTCTATTAGTAATTTTATTTCCTTCTTTTTTTTTTGTTTGGTTATTCGTTTCGGATCTAAATAAATTTTTTTCCCTCGCAAAGTGTAGTTCCAATTGCCCTCGTTTGCAATATCAAGGAAAGTTGGGGAAAATGCTAATTGTGTAGCTATGACTTTAACACAGGTTGAGTTTTGATGGTGTTGAACCCGAGAAGTTTATTGGATTACAATGCAAGGCAAGCACTTATTTTGACTTTATGCCTGACAGATTTGCCATAACGAGCCCAATGCATTTTAGTTTTGATTCATGTCTTCATGTTCTGGTTGTCCTAATCAGGTTTACTGGCCTTTGGATGATGATTGGTATGGCGGTCACATTGTTGGATATAATGCAGAGACTGGTAGACATCAAGTATGGTTTTTCTACCTGCAAAACAAATAAATGATTACAAAACAGAGAAACACTATGTATATATTGGTTCATGTTTGGGTTGAGGTGTAGGACTTGGAAACATTTTTGTAATCCAATGAATACCATGCAGGTTTCATATGAGGATGGTGACAAAGAAAATGTAATTCTTTCAATTGAGAAAATCAAGTTTCACGTATCACCTGATGAAATGCAGCGGTTAAATCTTAAATATAGCACAGCTGCTATTGCTGATGGCCTCAATTTCAGCGAGATGGTAGTGTTGGCTGCTGGTTTTGATGATGATCATGACCTTGGACCTGGGGATATAATATGGGCCAAACTTGCTGGTGAGAGACTAGATCTCAGTTTTAAGTTTGCATACTGTTTATTATTTCTAGGTGGTCTTATATCAATCACTTTAAATGTATTTGTTGCTTTTGAGACTATAATCTTTGATGAATGGTTTTATTATTTTGTCTTTATATGGTTCCATAAAATCTGCTTGCTTCTCTAATCTCTTGACTTTTGATGTTTATATGCATCATGGCGCTCGCTTTGCTTCTATAACCTCCTGACTTATGAGATACTCGTGCGGCTTTATACATCATCGTAAAATACCCTTTGTTATTCAGGGAGACGGTATTTGGATATAATAAATAGAAGTTGAATTGTATAGATGAAGGCAGCTTGGTATTTGAAACCCGTCCTGCTATCAAATAAAAGAAAAACTAATTTACCGTATCACATTTGCGTTGTCTGAGTTTTTAACTTCGTTACTAGTTATAACCCTTTAGATGCTATGATCAACCACACATCATGGCATTGACTTAAGCATAAGGCTAGTGGTATATCTGGCTGGGTTGATGGATGAATTGAAAGAAGGAAAAATGGTGGCTGTGGAATTGAGAGGGCCTAATTGAACAAATACAAAGTTACCGAGTGATTTGGCATGGAGTGTAAGAGACCCATTAAATTTCATGTTAAATTCAGGTTTTCCCTTTTATGCGAGGTAAGATGACTTTTTAAGTGCCCTTTTGGAGTTGACTTTTGAAGTCCTGATATAAGAAGTTAACTCTGTTTTTCCATTGTCAATGTAATGGAGCTAAACTGGGATGAGAGGAATCAAGGAGACATGTACAAAAAATGATATGAGGGCTCATATGCCTAGGTATTCATTTGAGGGGGCTACAGAGGCTTGCAAAATTACAATCCTCAGTTCTTAGCGTTCCCTGTAGCAAACTATCAATCAGCACTTCAACTTTTAGATTATCCCTTGAACTAAAGTTGCCGAAGTTTATCACTTTATCTCCTGAACTTTGTCTTCAATTACGCTTTTGTCCAAATTTGCTGCCAGTTTAAAAAGATTTGACCAACCCAAACGTTTGGCTGAAAAATATTCAATTTACTTGTTCAAAATTCATATTTTGGCAGTTTGCACCATGTTGGTTAAAATATGTACCACTATCATGGAACACGTTGGCATTTGAAGGGTAACTTCAAAAGCTTTAGCTCAAGAGGTCAAACAAAAATGGGCAAAAGTTGAAGGTGGTTAAAATAAGTGTTGTTAAAGGTGCTCTGGGCGCTTGCCTAGGAGCCAAGACGAGCTTGCCTAGGAGCCAAGATGAGGCAAGACCTGGGCAATAATAGAACCTCCAGGCTAGGAGCTAGTAAAAGGACGTTGCTTAGGCGCTCGCCTTTTCAACATGAGGCGCTAGATGTAAATTTTTTTAAGAAAAACATGACATTTCTGAAATATTTTGATTAAAAAAGAAAATAAAGAGCTTTGATTTTTTCAATAAATGAAGATGATAGGAGAATAACAAAGATGTCATATTCATTTGAGAACTAATATCAAGGTATTCTGCTATCAAAGAGAGAAACCAGACGCTTTTTAGCCCCCTTGTTCAATTAGGCAGGTGCCTAGGCAGGCACTTAGCTCCTAGGCGATGAAGAGCCCTAGGGCCTTGAATGTACCTAGAGCCTTGAACAATACTTGTTATACTTGACTATCTAGTTTCCACTTATTCTATGCTGCTTATCTGTTTATTTATCTACAAGGCTACCTTTTGAAGTTGTAATCCTATGTTCCTGATAACCAACAAGGTAAAATATTGTTTACTTTATGAACATGGTGTGATAATCTTGTAATGGGCTGTATTGAAACTACTCAGTATGAGCTGTTTTCAAATGATTATTCATCCATTAAATATTATTTTAATATAACATTAATAAGGTAATTTTTTTTTAATCAAGCCGTAAAGTAAAATTTACTGTTGACATTTGGCAACCTCCAATGAAGAATTAAGTATCAATACGAATTTCTTTACAAGAAAAGGTAAAGCCTTGCTTGTGAAGAAAGGAAGATTTTGCTTCGTGGTTAACACAGAAACCAAAAAGATTTCTCTAGTTGCATATAAGATTATGCTTGTAGATGGCATTGTTTAATTTTCCTTGAATGGTTTTGAATGTAGTAAATGAAGTAGTAGAGATCAAATTTAAAATGAGATTGATATTGGAATTTAATAGGTGATTGCATTCCATGGGAAGCTTCTATGCTTCAAAAAGGTGGTGCTAATTTCTGAGGAAACAACAATGCTTTTTAAAGTCTTTGATATTGTACTACGGCAAAGTGCCAAAAGAGTCTATTATCTTTCGGTTGATGTAGAAGTACACATCATAAGCGTTATGCAAAGATAACTTTGCATAAACTTGACTGGTTTGCTTCTTAAAGTGTAAACCAACAGTGGTCATTTCACAATTTAGGTATAAAATAATTAATTTGGAATCTGGTATGATGACAGCATACTTCTTTTAACATAATTCGTTTCTTCCATATAATAGTTTTCTTTTATAATTTTGAACTTTTTTATTGATAACTATAGCTCCTTGACTGCATTAACTTGTCCTTGCCAAATTAAGTGTAATAATGTACTTCCTCGGTCCTAATTTGATAGGCCGGCTTTCTTGTTTAGAAAAGTAGTTGAGAAAACACTTTACCGAAATACACTCATTAATAGGATGCATTCACTAACTTTCTGAATATAAATATACTACATTTAATTAGTTCTACTATATCATGGAAGGAAGTGAAAATATTTATGGTTTTAATAAACATTCATTAACTTTTTTTTCTTTATTATTAATTAACATTAATGTTGATTAATCATCATTAATGTTGATTGATTAATTAACATTATTATTCATTAATCAACACCAATCAGCATTAATCCTTGTGAAAAAGATAGGCCTATCAAATTGGGGATGGAGTATTGATCTTTTCTTGTGGGAATATTAGGGATTGACATATTTACCACCCTTCTGACTGTTGCTCGTGGGAGAAGAACTTTATTGCTGCAAAAAAGCAAGTTGGACATGTTGAGTTGATATGTATCATGGGTTCTTTACCCTTGACCCTTGTGCAATAATCACATCTTGGAAGACGTGTTCTGTTGTTTAGTTTCCCATACATCATTGACATGCACAGCAGATGGCAACTGCTTACTTTATTTACACCTAGATGGTATGTACAAACCTAAATATCCCATGGATGCCTCATCAAATCAATATATTTTGTGACATTGGGTCCAAGAACTTTTCTTATTTTTTAGCGTGCAATCATTCCTTAAAACAGAAATATCCAATGTCTTAGACTAAATAAATGTTTTATTTCCTGCTTTGGCTGTTAAATTGTGAGATGGTAGAAATTCTGCATTTTTATCCTTCCGTGAATGATGTCATTTAAATTCTACAATCATTGTTAGGAAATTTTAGTACGAGTATATTCTGGTTAGATTCTCCCCCTATTTTACAGTTACCTTGCTATTCCATTGGTCTGTTGATCCTAATTTCCACTCCAATTTTCTTATCAGGTCATGCTGTATGGCCAGCGGTTATTGTAGACGACTCTGTTCTTGTAAGTCGTAAAGGCCTAAATAGAGCTTCAGAAGGCAAATCAGTTCCAGTGCAGTTTTTTGGTACCCATGACTTTGCAAGGTTGATTTTCTTTTTTTTTTTGTACTTTTAAACTTCTTTTTCATTTGGATGAAATTTTAAGTTTAATTTGTTTCTGATTCAGATTATCATCATTACCATCTTCTGATATTATCCTGACATAATAGCAAACAAATTCTATCTCTTCTTATTGGAACCTTCTCCATCTATCATTTTCTGTTGTTACTATGCAGGGTTAATGTGAAACAAGTCATCTCATTTCTTAAAGGACTTCTCTCTTCTTTCCACCTGAAGTGCAAGAAGCCCAATTTTCTGCAAAGCTTGGAAGAAGCCAAAACGTAAGCTTATTAAATATGATGTCTCTTTAATAATATTTTGGGCATTTGATCGGTGCATGTAGACATCCCTTTTTTTGAGGTGAAATTAAGTGTCCAGTGAATAAGCAAGATTCTTATGTATGTTCATCTACAATTCGAAGCATTTAGGATATTTTGGGCATAGTTTATGATGTAGATAGACATTGGAAATGAACGGGGCTTCTATTGTAAAGCATGGCAGTAGATTTGTATGTGAGTTTGGGATCAGCTTCCTCTTGGTAGAGTTCTACCACACATATAGTGAGATTAAAAGTGTATGGGGCTTGCACTTCTTTGATTCCGTACTGATTTCCTGTGGGTTTTTTTTTCTCCATTTGATTTATTCGATACTTAACCTTGCAGAGTTTGAAACAGACTAGCAGTAAAATTATTAACAAAATCTGTATCTAGTAAAAACTTTGCACTTTATATGATAACATCTGATTCTTTGTTGTTGCAAAAATTATTGCGTTAACTAATGGCAATAAGGGATACAATTTTTACAGCACGAGTTCATCCATAAAACAGGTATATTGAAGGAGATGGAAAGGATGTCCTTTTTTCATCCAAATAGATAAGGAAACTATCACCAACACTTTAAAAAAAGCACAAGGTACTCGTCATACTTATTAAGTATCTCAATCACCTAGCTGAGCGAATATAATATATTTTTAAGAGTGTGAATATGATTCATGGAATTCATTGTTCCGATAGTTTGATTTGGCAAAATTAGCTTCTCCTCTGATGCCGCTTTCTGAAGGATAGTTTAAGTGATTAATTTTTGTGTAATTTTATAACTTTTTGGTCGCATTAGTTTTACCAAAGGATCTTATTTCTTTTGCAAACATCGTGTACGGTTTTTGTAAGTCTTGAAATTGGTATTTCTTTAAGAAAATTTCACTAAAAGCTATTTCAAGAACCTACTGCTTAACTCGTTGTTAGCAGTATTCTTGCTTTTAGAACTGGATTAGGTTTTGACAATATAATATTATGCAACCATAATAGCCTCGCAGTATCATGCATGGCAGAAACTAAATTTGGTAGGGATAATTTTTTTTGCTTGTAGATGCATCTGCCAGCTCATATATATGGACAGAAGACATTGTGGCTTTTTTTTTCTTCTTCACTTCCATCTTATGCGCTTATTTTTACATGTTGGAATATATTCGTAATAAAGTAGAACATATTTTAGATTATAAAAGATTTAATCAGCACATTTATATATTTAGATTGCATAATACCGGAGAGAAACACTTGTGTGATAGATTCGTTTGATTGTAAATATCTTGTGTTGCTTTACTAATAAATAGAGATGGAGACAACCAATTGAGTCTGCTCTTAGTTTGATAAAACACTCTTTTATATTATCTTTGTTTGCATGGTATCAGAGCAATAGATCTTTGGCCTTTGAACCTTTGAATCGGACTTGCTCCTCTTATTCATAATTGGACCATTACTTTTTAATCAGACTCGATCATTTGATTCAAAATTGATGCATTAGAAATAAGGCAATCTATCTTTTCTGTACCATGTTTTCTTTTTTATTTGCCTTAGCCTTTGTTCATTTGTGGTTGAAATCGTCCCTATTTTTGGTTCAGATGGATCCTCTGATCCTAATTCCCAATTTCAACGGCCATACACGAACCCCGAAACCCTGATTTACCCAATTTTTATTGATCTTAAGTTTGATCAATTCAATCAAGTTTAAAACTTAAATCGATCACATAATCAAGATACCCATTTTCTTCTTTTTGGGAGTTTATGAGTCAATTTGGCATGGTCCATCAAACCTCGTGTGTCAGCACTCCTCGAAAAAATGGAGTGACGGAACGCAAGAATCAACATGTACTAGAAACTTCTCGTTTGTTTTATGGTTTATATGAATGTACCTAATTTCTTTTGGAGTGATGCTGTTCTACTCTTGTTATCTCATTAACCTCATGTAGCTGTCTTTTCTTGAGGTAAAATTCAACTGTTGGTTTTATTCCCTAGTGCCCCATTGTTTCATGTTTCTCCTCTTATATTTGGTTGCATATGTTTTGTCCGCCGGTTATCACTAGGGGTTGACAAGTTGTATTCACGGGCTACCGAATTCATTTTTCTTGGTTATTCGTACTCAGAAAGGTAAAGATGTTATAGTCCTATATTGAATAAATTTGTACTTTTATTGATTGAACTTTCTTTAAAACTACTCCATATTTTTCAGTTTTTTATAAATCTAGTGTTGGTAATGAGGAAATTCCTCTTTTGGTTGTTCTGTCCTTAAATATGTTCCCATCCAATATTACAACCACTTCGGATCCAACTCCTCCATCGCCTACCTTATCAGTTTACTCCGGGATCAATGTGGCTCACCCTTAAAGTGGTATTCCTCCTGCTTCTGCATTATCTTTCTTGGCTTCAGATTTGCCGCCGCCCACTAATGATAAGTCTATCGCAAAGGTAAATTAATATGCACCCCACATCCCATTTTATGATCATTCTTCTTAGTCTTGTTTTGCGCTATATCCTCATTATCATCATTTTCGATTCCGAAATCTGTTTCTGAAGCTTTATCTCGTTCCGGGTGGAGAGATGCAATAGTGGATGAAATGACTGCACTCCACTCGCATGGTACGTTAGAAGTTGTTGAACTTTACTTTGCCAAGTGTACTGTTGGGTGTTGATGGGTTTATACAATAAACGTGAAACCAAACGGAAGTGTTGATCGCCTTTAGGCTTGTTTAATAGTTAAAGTTACATCCATGTTTAAGGTATCAACCATTTCAAAACCTTTTCACCTGTGACTAAACTTACATCTGCTCGACGACTCCTTTCTTTGGTAGTTTCTTTTTCTTGGGCCATTACATTAGTTGGATGTTAAAAATGTATTTCTTCATGGCGACTTGATTGTGGAAGTCCATATAGAGCAACCAATTGGGTTTGTTGCTTAGGGGGTGGTTTGGTGTAGTTTGTTTCTTTAAGAAATCCTTGTATGGTCTAAAATAGCCTCACGGGCTTGGTTTGGGAGATTTAGAGAAATTGGTATACAATTCAGTTTGAAAGAAGTGTTAAAAATCACTCCTTTTTTTTTTTTTTTTATCATTAGGAGGAAGAATATTACTACTATTGTATGTGGATGATATTGTGTTCACCGGTGATAATATTGTAGGCGCCTATAGGATGAAGTTATTTCTTTAACAATTTCATATTTTGGTTGACTGAAATATGTTTTGGGAATAGAAGTTGCTATCTTTGTGGCTTAGTAGAAGTATATCTAAATAAGGAAGGGGGGAAAGCCAATTTACTGTCCCATGGAACCTAAGCTCATGCCTGATCAATGGGATTTATCAACCGATCCAGAGACGTATAGGCGATTAGTTGGAAAGCTAAGTTACCTACTAGGTTAAGACTTGATGTTGCATTTGGTACAAGTGTACTTAGTCATGTTATGAGCTTTCCAAGGTTTAGTCATATAGGTGCTGTTATTTGTATTTTGAGATATCTCGAAGGAGCTTCAAGAAAATGATTGCTATATGAGAATCATGGACATTCACTTATTCAAGGTTATACAGGCTGTATCTCCGAATAAGATCCTTTACGGGGTTTTGTGTGTTCGTTGGTGGAAATCTTGTGTCTTGGAAAAACAAGTAGCATTCTGTGGTGGGTAGATAAAGTGCATTATCAAAATGTAGAACGATGAACCACACTTCAAGTGAGTTAGCATGAGTGAAACACATTTTTTCGCATTTGCAACCAATGAAACTAATGTGTGATTATCGGTTAGCAATACATATTGCATCTAATTTGGTGTTCGACGAGAGGACCAATCACGTAGAGGTAGATTCTCAATTTGTTCGAGATAAGATTGAAGAGAATGTGATCAAGACGAAGCATATTAAATCCGAAGATCAATAGGAAGACTTATTTACAAAAGCGTTGGGGGGTTCTTCAGCTAAATATCTTTGTAACAAGCATGGAACATATGATATCTAGGGAGTGTCAGAATATATTCATAATAAAGTGGAATATATTTTGGATTAAGAAAGATTTAATTAGCACATGTATATAAATTTAAATTACAAGATACCGGAGAGAATCACGTATGCGATTGATTTGTGGCAGTGTTGTTAAAGGCTCTAGGCGCCTTCCGGTTCTAGGACCCTTCGTCGCCTTGGACGTTGGGCGCTCGCCTTAGTGTAGCGAGTTGCTAAATATTATAGCATATGTTTCCATAATACCTTGATATTGTTTCTGAAATTAATATTACATCTCTATTCCTTTCCTCTCATCTTGATTTATCGATTATCGACTAAACCAAAGCTATTATTTTTTGTAGTTTTGATAAATCATTTCAGATATCTCATGTTTTTCTAGTAAAATTGGTGTCTAGTGCCCTAGGTTGAAAAGGTGAGAGCCTAAAGCACCGGCACCTAGCTGTAGGAGAGCATCTAGGCAATGCCTTTTTAATGACGCCTCGCTTGGAGGTTCTTAAGGCGCCTAGGCCTCGCCTCGCCTCGCCTTGGAGCCTAGGCGAACGCGCAGAGGGCCTTCAACAACACTGATTCATGTTGATTGTAAACATTTTGTATGGATGTACTATAATAGAGATGGAGACGATCCAGTTGGATATACTTTCAGTTTATTCCAGACACCCTTTTTATTAGATTTGTTTGCAGTACCTCTATTTTCTGAATATGTTGTTTTCATGAGAGCTCTGCTTTGTAGCTTTCTGAGCACTGATTCCTTTACGTGGCTGTGGTTTTTCCAATATGATATCTAGGGAGTGTCAGAATATATTCATAATAAAGTGGAATATATTTTGGATTAAGAAAGATTTAATTAGCACATGTATATAAATTTAAATTACAAGATACCGGAGAGAATCACGTATGCGATTGATTTGTGGCAGTGTTGTTAAAGGCTCTAGGCGCCTTCCGGTTCTAGGACCCTTCGTCGCCTTGGACGTTGGGCGCTCGCCTTAGTGTAGCGAGTTGCTAAATAATACCTTGATATTGTTTCTGAAATTAATATTACATCTCTATTCCTTTCCTCTCATCTTGATTTATCGATTATCGACTAAACCAAAGCTATTATTTTTTGTAGTTTTGATAAATCATTTCAGATATCTCATGTTTTTCTAGTAAAATTGGTGTCTAGTGCCCTAGGTTGAAAAGGTGAGAGCCTAAAGCACCGGCACCTAGCTGTAGGAGAGCATCTAGGCAATGCCTTTTTAATGACGCCTCGCTTGGAGGTTCTTAAGGCGCCTAGGCCTCGCCTCGCTTCGCCTCGCCTTGGAGCCTAGGCGAACGCGCAGAGGGCCTTCAACAACACTGATTCATGTTGATTGTAAACATTTTGTATGGATGTACTATAATAGAGATGGAGACGATCCAGTTGGATATACTTTCAGTTTATTCCAGACACCCTTTTTATTAGATTTGTTTGCAGTACCTCTATTTTCTGAATATGTTGTTTTCATGAGAGCTCTGCTTTGTAGCTTTCTGAGCACTGATTCCTTTACGTGGCTGTGGTTTTTCCAATATGCTTAGGATTATATGTTTGTTAAACTATAGTCTGAACCTGGCTGTCACCCAGGTGAGCAATTAAATTATAGCTGGATTACATGGACCATTTTAGTAATAGAAATGGCATTTGTTATCCTTCATTATTTATTTAGGACAAAACATTTATAATTTTGGGTAAAGTTACCAGTGAGCTTTTTTCTCTACTTCAGCTGTACCTGGATTAGGAAGAATTAATAAACTCATCTCTTAATCAGGTATCTCAGCGAACAACATCTTCCAGAAAGAATGTTAAGGATGCAAAACGGAGAAGAGGCTGACAATTGTGACTTTTCTGGTCAAGAAGACGAAGAAAATGTCAATTCTGGTGAAGATTGCATTGTAAGCAGAGAAGTACGTAGAAAGGTGGATGGATTGAGTTCTTGCCCATTTGAGATTGGAGATTTGCGTGTGATAAGTCTCGGTAATTCTATGCTGTAGTAAACTATTTTTGCACCCCCTAAATTTGAATGCTTCATATTGATGTTCATTTCTCTTTTAATAACATCCATTTCTTCTTGATGGAGGAATCAAGGAAAACCAACAACTGTTTTCGTGACAATTTTCCTTCTTGTTCCTTCTCTCTCCCGCCCCCTGTGGGTAACCTACCCTTAACTTCCTTGCATTATTATCTGTCAAAGTTTCATTGGATACTTAGAGTGCTTCCACCAATCCCAATCAATATAAACAATACAAGTGAAAATGGAAAGGGAAAAACTAATGTTTCTTTTTTTCTTTTTTCTTAAACGAATTTTAACTCCATGTGAACGTGTTTGTGTTCTAATTTTTGGGATAGAGGGTAGGACTTGTTCATTTCACTCTGGTGTAAATATTTTTCTTGCAGGAAACATTGTCAAGGACTCCAAGTTTTTTCAGGATGGAAGATTTATCTGGCCTGCAGGATATACTGCTGTGAGGAAGTTTTCTTCTATAACAGGTCAACTGCTGGACATATCTTCAAATTTTGTTTTAGATGGAAGTCTGCTATACTGGCAGTTAACATTGAAGTAACATTTGCGATGTCTGTTTTATGTGATTTACTTTTGATTTGTTTGCTTGTTCCTGGGCCTCAGATCCAAGTGCACATGCTTTTTATAAGATGGAAGTCCTGAGAGATGTGGACTCAAGGCTCCGACCTTTATTTAAAGTCACTGTGGATGGACAGCAGGTATGACAGCAGCCTGATAATGTCAGGCCAGAACATGGAAGGACCTGACTGTTATTGGTGCTTTTGTTTTCTTTCCTTTTGAATTGCTGTCATGATCTATCCTATTTCTAATTGATTTTGCTCCAATCATGCTCCTGCTTTTTTTTTATTTCTTCTTCTTTTTTTTTTTTTATCTAAACCTAAATGTCCAGTGACAATGATAATTGCATGAAAAATATTTGTACTACACATTATTCAGATTTTCTATTCTTAAGATAACTGAATTTTCCATAGCATAGTTTCTTTCCCTGTTCATTTTGTTTTCGGGTTTGTGTGGAGTCAATGTGGAAAAGGAAGTACAGATATGGGTCGACATTTTCATTTTCTTATGTTTATTGCAAGAAGACCGATTTTTGTGGAACAAATGGTTGGCATATTTGTTAATGGTGTTATAGCATTTTGTGTTGTTTAAATTGCTTAGATGGTGACAATGAAATATTTTGTTTAAATTGTTTCTGGGGTGCGTCCTCCTTTCCTTTCTTGATCCTACACATAGATCAATTCCATAAAACATTTGGATTCTGTTGAGGTATTGTCATTGCTGAAAGATGGTTACTGGTTTCCTTTTAAATTTCTGTTTTCTACCTCTTTGCCGTTGTAGCCATTATCCTTTGCTGTTGTATTGCACTTTTTTTCTGCTTTGATATTTTAAGTAGCATGCCACCTTCTTCGTCATCCTTTGATTTTCTGATCAGTTAAATTTTTGCTAAGCGCTGCTCTTATGAGTTGTTTTTTTTACAGTTCAAGGGTTCAACTCCCACGGCTTGCTGGAATAAAATTTACAAAAGGATAAGGAAGATGCAGAAAAATTGTGATGGTTTAACAAATGAAGGCGGACATTGTAATAAGAGGATATCCGACTCTGGTTCTGAAATGTTTGGTTTTTCTTATCCTGAAGTTATGAAACTCATTAAGGTATGTGATACATATATCTTCCTAGGTTCTAGGAATTTCACCATGCATCAGCTTACCTCTCCCACAAAACTTCTAGGACTATATATATAGATAATCTTAAGTATAATAATACTTTTAGTTCTTTGTTTCTATTTACTCCTCTTAATTTGTTTTGTCTTGATTATCTTGTTCCCTCTGTTCACATCTTAACCTTATACGAATGGTCAAATATCTGTAAGAACTTTTTATATTCTCTGGAGATCACATAATAGTTGATCCAAAAGTTTTAAACTTTCCTCAAACTGCTGAATTATGTTTGTTTTTAACCTGCATGTTGGAATGAATAATGGAAGGAAATGCTGAACCAATTTTCTACCTTGAACATGTTGCCTTTAGGATACTTGGCACAACCAATAAAATTCAACCAAGCAACTGCACAGGCAGTATGCTAAAGAGTAATTTTATTCCCCTTTGCTGTCTCTATTTTTTATTTTTCTGCTCATTAAAACTGACAAATATTGTGTCTTAACGTTAAAGCTAATTCTTGAACAAATTGTTATTTGCTTTTCATTGTGAGATTTTAGGGAAGGAGCAAGCTTGTGTGCATATAAATTTATTCACCGAGGCATAACTTAAATTTATATACCTAAAAATATATATCCCTAAAAGAAATGACTATCTCAGGAATCAACAAGCTTGTGTGCTTTCGAGAAACCACCTTTTGGGAAATATTAGGAAGTGGGTGGGTGGAAGCCTTGTTCTTGAAAGACTTTCTTTACCGCCCCTATTTAGTGATACATTTGAAGAAACAGATTAAATAGAATGTCTCTTGATTATTATTACTTACTGAATAAATGAATTGATAAGTGCTATTAACATAGAGGTATAAAGCCAACCAATTCTTTATCTACTTTGTAATTGAAACCATACAATTCCTGTTGCTACTTTGACTTGAAATGATGTCTAAACTTAGGATGAAAAAGCCTTATGCCACCTCCAAGTGCTATTGGAAAGCAAAGAACTCTAATCGCTGTACTGTCAACCATGGTAGTTGGATTAGAGTTGGACTAAGCACTTCGATTTTAATTAGAGTAGGACTTGACATGTGAAGACACGAGTCACTACTGTATGATTTTCCAATGATGCAACAACTGTGCGCTCATAGCATGCTGCATGCTTTGCTAATTGCTTGCTTGTTGCATGCTGGCCCTTGCTTGGTGTTGTGTTCAGCATCACTTTGGCTGATGCTGAAACACGTGTTCTATGATTAGGCATTGCGGCCCTGAATGTGTTGCTACACATTGTGTGCTGCCCTTCCTTGAATTCAAATGTCAAAATCGTGTCTCTGTCCTGAGATCATATCGCTTACTTAGTATCTGTACATTGCAATTCTCCTGCAATCTGCCGTAGTTTCTTGGCCTACTCGTTACTGTTTACTTAGGTTAGTTGGTGTTGCTTACGCATCAAGGTTTTTTTGCATTGCATCCTGTGACAGGATACATTTGCAGTTTTTCTGTGTGGTACTATTGTAAACTCATCTCAATTTTCATTCAACTTATTGTTTTGAGAAAACAAAAATTATTGGTTGAACTGATCAGCAATTGAGTTTGATTAGAGTTGCCATCGGACTTGCCTCATCTGAATGTTGGAACTGAAATTGGTTCTTGTTTTCTTCAAATGCTTTTCTGATTGTGTTTAGTATTTCCTTTTGAGCGAAGAGTTCGAGCCACATGAATCGTTTTCACGAAACGTCATTGTCTTATGGTATTTATGTTTTTTTTAGCTTTATAAACAATGAGGAAATGCTCCCATTGCGGCTAACATATGGTTTCTCTGATTTTATTTCTTCTTCTCATCATCATGTGGAAACTAAATTTGGTATTGGCAATTCTTACTTCCTTTTATCCAGAAGTTTAAATTATAGTTAATTATGTTCACAGGAATTGTCAAACTCTAAACGTTCCTTAAAATCTTTGCAAGAACTCCCTGTTGGTTATCGACCAGTTGATGTCAAATGGAAAGACCTCGATAAGTGTAGTGTATGCCATATGGATGAGGTGAACCTCCTTTTTCTTCATCGGCTTGTTATGTTTCTAGCTTGGTGGTTTACATTCATTTCATTCACTAATTTGTTTCCTTCTTTCATACTGTTTCTGTTTTGGAGAGTAATATTTTCATTTCTTTTGGTTTTAATGGCTTATTGTGATTATATTTTCTTCTTTCAGGAATATGAAAACAATCTATTTCTGCAGTGCGATAAGTGCAGAATGATGGTAAAGCTTTCAATTGAATGACTAAATTTTACAGAATGTGAACATCCTTATAGATAAAATTGGGTCTATGATTTGGTATTTAGTTTATGGGTTTTTGACTGCATCTAGGAAGCATGGAATTTCAAAATGGTTGCCGTGTCCTTGTCCAACACGTATTGGACTCACATATTCCGCAAACGCTTTGATATATGTGTCCGACATGCACATGGCGAGTCCAAAATGGCAATTAATTATTTAAATACTTGACACACAACGGATTTATTTTGGACTCGCCATGGACGCAGCGGAATTGACTTTTAACTTTTTTTCTACTTTGTCGCCAATTTTCTTTTCACACTTAATTATGCATTTTGACGGTTTTAGTGTGACGTGTTTCTGGCCTTTTGATAATTGTTATTCATTAGTAAAGTTTACAAGATAATTGTTATTCTAGTACTTGCATATTACTTATTTTGTTGATTCCTACTAATATAACTCATAAAAATAATTTTGAAAATTTGAAAAATTCCGAATCCTCGCCGCATCTGCATCTGTGAATTTTTAAAAGTTCCCGTATCCACACCCGCATCTGCATCCACATCCATATCCATGCTTCTTAGCATACAACCTTCTTTGATAGGAGCAGTTGTATTTTATTGCTTTCTTGTGCGCATGAGTGGTGCAACCAAAGAGTGAAAGCATTTTCTATTGGATGCCTGTTATATAAGAACAGAATGCTATTTCTGCTGAAATGTAAATCTGTGTACTGTGTCGTGCACTGTTATTTGTTTTGCCAAACGTTATGGTGTCTTTGTTTCACTGGTGTGTCATTATATATTTGTTTGAATGATTTCAGTGGCTTTCAAGTTGTCTAAGAGAAAACCTGATGACAACCTTCAGATGCTTCACTCAATTCTTTTCGGAAAGAAAGCAAAGGTTAACAAGTTTGTAACTTTGCCATTATGCAGATTTTTATCTGTTTTCAACAAAAAAAACAACTTTTCAAATTCAACTCTATTATGATTCATTTGTTATTCTACTAATTGTGTTTCTTCTGTCATCCATTTGCAGACACACAGTTTGAAGAAAAATATTGGACAATTTTCTGGTTTTGTTTGGGCTGAAAATGAGGTGCTACTTTTTTTCTGCTGTTCCTTTTTTTGGTCTACTATAGATAGCTGATTTCGACAGATTTTATCCTATATTTGGCCATTTTTTTCTCATGGACCTGCATGTCCTATCGTTGATCATATTTCAATTAGTTGTTTCTGCTCCATTGTATTCTGAGTCTAAAACTTATACTATTTTTCGGGTTTGGGGATCTTTTGAGCAGGAGAAACAGAGGGGCAAAGTCAAAGAGAAACTTGACAAATGCGTCAAGGAGAAGTTAATAGATTTCTGTGATGTTCTTAATATACCAATTAATAGGACCAGCGTGAAAAAAGTAAGTCCTCTTCATTTGCTCCATTGTAATCTGTTTATGCAAGATTTTGAGTTGATGATTGCCTCTTGTATCACCTTTCTTAGGATGAAGTATCTGTTAAGCTGTTGGAGTTTTTGGAGTCTCCACATTCTACCACAGACAAATTGCTTGCTGATAAGGAACAAGTTAGTCCATACTTCTGATCTTTTGATTGTAATTATGATAATCATTTGCTTAAGTGGGTCAAGTGTGGTTCTTTCAATTACATATGCTGTGAACTTGGCTCCTTTATTGATGATGCTTTGCCATTTTTTGGAATTTCAGAAAGGTAAAAAAAGAAAGAATAAAGCTACAACGAGCAAAAGTGCAACTCCAGGGGAGGCATCTGGAAGAGCTTCATCTAAGGTTGGTTTTGTTTAAATCTGAATTTACTGGCAACAGTGTTATTGTCCAAAAGCTCCAAATACAGCTAAAGAAAATCTGTGTGATCATTAATACATTTGAATTTATTAAGTATTTTATCCTGTGGTTATTCTAACCTTTCAAATGACAATGCAGGATCATTCGAACGTTAGTTTTTCTCTTTTTTCTTTTATTATGATAGTTCATTTCCATGGTGAATATCTCGTTATGTAGGTTTCAACTCTTGGAAGAACTTCTTAGGAATTTCTGGCTTGATTTATATGATAGTTGCATCTTCAATCTGACATGAGAATCATGTTGCCTTCTGTGTCAATTGCTCTCTTGGCCATGTTTGAAATTGGTTTCATCATTCACGGAATAAATTATTGAAGATATTTTGTTCACTCACAATATAAGCTTTAGCATGGGATGATAGTCATATATAGTTTAACATGATATGAAAACAATAAATCTTGAAATTTTTGGCATTTCAGTTGAGTTAAGCGTTGAAAAATGAAAAATCAGAAGTATTTTTTGAGTAGGAACATCCACGGTCATCAATATCGTACGAGAGAAGAGATGTCTCATAGGAGACGTTGCATTGCAGAAGACTTTCGTGTGTCTCGTTCTCTATTTTGAATTCAACCAGTTCTAGGTTGAGATCTGCATGTCTTATAAGCGACATGGCTGTCTCGTTCCGAGATGTGTATTGCAGAGATCCAGAAATGACCAATTAAAATCAAACTTATGGTTGGAAATTAAAATTAGACCCAAAATACAATCAAATCTTACCTTTAAGTAACCTCGGGTATTCGATTTTCTTCCAAAATCAAATCAAAGTTATCTGTCTCAGCCAATAAAAAGCGCTGGGTGCAGACGGGAGATTTGGGGCCTATTAAATCAACCCATTTCAAATTAAGGTTAGAGGGAGAACAACTCATCTAATCAAGCCTAGAGAGAAATCGATTTCACGTCTGAATTTGGGAGTTCAAATTGGGGCTGCTTGGAGACCAAAGCAATTGCAAGAGAGAGAAACAAACTGTTTAAGATTTTTTATGGGTGATGTTTTTATTTATTATCATTATTTTTATTTATTTATGTTCCCTATTAGTAGTGCTATACTTGTTTCTTGGCTTTAGTATATAATATTGAAACAATTTTCTTTTTTCCTATATTCCATATTTATTTTCCATCTTTAATACTGTTGAAGAATGACTTTTATTAAAACTTTGTTAATTGTCATTTCAAATATTAATATTAGTAAATTTTGTTACTAGTTTGATAATATTTTTAAATGCGTAATGAGTTCGTCATGAAATCTTAATTTTATGACAATTTTTTGCATTTTTATGCTATATTATGTCTCTCCAAGTTATATTCATAATTTTTATAATATAAAATGACTTTTTTGAAAAAAATTTGCTATACACGAGACAATCATTATCACCGTCCAAGCCTTGAAAATCCCAATA